>JAJONR010001054.1:0-126375 GCA_029582245.1 Solanum etuberosum | reverse complement strand
CCTATGTATTGGGAACTTAAACTATGTCGTTTGATCCCTAAACTACGTAGTTTTGGTCAGTTTAAGCCAAGTAACTTAGTCAGATCTTTTCCTAAGCGATTCATTAATTAAAAATTCATCAAACTTAGAAAAAAAAGGAGAAACGAGGCGACCCAAACCCTTCCACGAACGCAGCAGGTTTTCTTCAGTTGCAGCCCCAAAATCAAAGGATTTCTCCGTAGATTTCATCACCAGGTATGTGGGATTTCACTAGTGGGTTCCTTTCATCCACTGGGTCCTTATAATATAGTCAGATTCTTGATTCGTCATATATTGCTTAGACTTAGGGTTTCTAAAACCTTAGATATTAGTTGTGATTTAGCTGTTATAGTGTTCTTAATCAGATTATCATATTTTCGTGGAATCGTTGCTTAGTTCTTCGCATGAAACTCAGAATCCTAGTTGTGTAGATTCTCTTAGTTCATGAATTAGACATGCTTAGGTAAGTTAAACAGATATACATGCTTCAGTTTCGAATGTCACATTATCAGTACATAATTATTTCATTCTCAGATTTTGCATGTCAGTATTTTTAGCTATTCAGCATTTCATTATTTCAGTCATAATGTATCATATACATATTTAGTTGGGAGTAGGCTTAGCACCGAGTGGACTAGGGTTTCAGCGTACCCTCATAGTCTCAGAACTACATGGCCCCGTATGTTAAGTCCCCTCTGTGGGTATCAGTTTTAGTGATCACGCCAGTAATACCTTTATACCCCTGGCCAGGTATATCGGGCCCTTCGATTGGGTGTATACATCGGACACCACGGTTAGCTCACATGGTGTTTATGTCGGTTACTAGTAGCTCCCACATTCATACTCTAGTGTATTTGACCAAGTTTTCACTTATACTTCAGTATTTAGTCTCAGCATGTTATGTACTTGGTCATTTCATCGAGTTCAGTTCTTTTCAGTATATTTCGGTATTTCTATCATATTCAGATTATGTCATTTCTCAGTTATGCTTGTTTAGCTTATATGTTTTGTTCAGCTTTTATCCATATCCTACATAATCAGTACATTCCAAGTACTGACGCATACTCTACGCTACATATTTTCATGATGTAGGTTCAGGTTCTCAGCATCCCGATTACGCATAGATCGGTTCCCGATCCATATTTAGCAACTTCAGTGATGAGTCCTCATACTTCGAGGACAATAGACATGCTTTTCACTTTAGTCTTTTATTTCAGTTTCAGTTTTGCTAGGGTTAGCTGGGGATATGTCCCATTAACTCTAGTCAGTTAGAGGCTTTTCCAGACATGGTATTAGATTCATCTTTAGTTTTTGACAGATTGTTCAGTGTCACTAAACTCTTAGAATTTTATTTATATATTGAGATCAGTATTGGGTAATCCCCATCATTCAGTTATCTCATGATTTAGCTTCCGCATTAGTTCATCTTTTCATAGATATATTCAGTTTGCTTATGATATGCCAGCTCAGGGTTAGCTTGGGTTCACTCGTGATCATAGGTTCGGTGTTTACATCTAGGGGGTAGCCTCGGGGCATGATAAACTTGGTATCAGAGAATTAGTTTCAAGAGTCCTAGGATGTCTGAAAGCTGCACTAAGTAGAGTCATTTTCATGGGTGTGAAGTGCACCACATCTAATGAGAGGGAGGCTACGAAGTGTTTTAGGAAAAACTTCACTTTCTTTCTATTCTTATCATGTGTGGGTATAATCTCCTTTCTAATTCATCGTTATGTGTTTCAGATCATGCCTCCTCGTAGAGCTTACCTAAGGAATGCTAATGCACACAACTCTAACACAGTTCCTCTTGTCCCAGACCATGAGGTTTCGAATGCAGAGTTTCGGAATGTTATTTATCTTTTGGCTCAGAGTATGACTAATTAGAATAATCAGCAGGTTCTGGTTCCTACTAATAGAAATGGTGGATCAGGGCAGCTAGAGTTTGAGATTTTGTTAGGATGAATCCGCCTGAGTTTCTAGTGTCGCTAGTTGGTGAGGACCCACAAAATTTTATTGATGAGGTCAAGAAGATCTTTGGAGTGATGAAAATAACTGGTAACGATTGGGTAGACTTGGCATCCTACCAGCTTAAGGATGTAGCTCACATTTGGTTCACTTAGTGCAAAGAAAACAGGGGTATGGATGCAGTTCCTGTGACTTGGGAGTGTTTAACTGGAGCTTTTCTGGACAGGTTCTTCCTGAGAGAGTTGAGGGAGGCAAAAGCTCAGGAGTTTATGAATTTGAGACAAGGTACAATGTCAGTCCAAGAGTGCAGACTTAAGTTCACCCAACTCTCTAGGTATGCTCCACACATGGTTGCCGATCCAAGGGCGCAGATGAGTAAGTTTCTATTTGTGGTATACGACTTAGTGAAGACAGAGTTCTATGTTGTTAGAGGATATGAATATCTCTAGGATCATGACTCATGCTCAGCAGGTTGAGGCAGATAAGTTTAAGGAAATAGCTAAGGACAACAATAAAGCTAGAACAGGGAACTATGAGTACTCTCTGCAGAAATAAGGTGGTGGAAATCACTCACACTTTCGACAGGATCAGAATAGTTGGGCACCAGGCTCTAAATCTCAGGGGACTGTTTCGGGAAATAGGACCTACCCAACTTGTCCAAAGCATGGTAAGAACCATTCAAGCAAGTGTCTTGCAGGCAGGGAAGGATTCTTTGGGTGTGGTAAGTCTGGTCATAGGGTGAAGAATTGCCTTTCTGCCAGGCAGGGGCAAGGAGGTAACTATAGTAGGGCTAAGTCTACAGTCCCAACAACACCAGCAGGTCGCCCAACTCAGCAGGGTGTGTCATCTGGTACAGGTGGCGGTCAGTGCCAAGGAAGGTTCTATGCTCTCCAGGCTCGCCAGGATCAGGAAGATTCTCCTGATGTGGTCACTGGTATGTTTCGAGTCCTTCTTTAGATGGTTTTGCAGTGTTAGATCCAAGGGCTATTCTTTCTTTTGTAACTCCCTATATAGAAATAAAGTTAGGTGTCAGGCCAAAAACTCTTTCAGAACCCTTCTCAGTCTCCACTCCAGTTGGTGACCCAGTTATAGCTAGACGAGTATACAAAAATTGCCCTGTCACAGTCTCTTAGAAAATCAGCGTAGCAGATCTTGTAGAGTTGGAAATGGTAGATTTCGATATCATTCTAGGCATGGATTGGTTACAGTTTTTTTATGCCTCAGTCGATTGTAGAACTAGGGTCGTTCCGTTCCAGTTTTCAAACGATTCATTCTTAGAATAGAAGGGTAGTAGCTCAGTGCCTATAGGTCGATTTATCACTTACCTTAAGGCCAGAAAGATGATCTCTAAACGGTAGTGTAGGACGTGTTGAGGAAAAAGGGAAGGAATTAGCAAAAGATGTTCACCGGCTTGCTTGCTTAGGAGTTGGACTTACAAACATGTCAGATGGTGGTGTGATAGTTCAGAATAGATCTGAATCTTCATTGGTAGCGGAGGTTAAGGAAAAACAAGACGGTGATCCTATATTACTCCAGTTGGAAGGTGCAGCTCATCAGCAGAAAGTAGAGGTTTCCTTCTAAGGGGGGGATGGTTGTTTATGTGTTCCTAAGGTGGATGAGTAGGTGAATTAGCCTTGATTGGGCCAGATTTAGTTCATGATGCTATAGAAAAAGTTCCACTCATCAGAGATAGATTTAAGACAGAAGTCCTATGCAGATGTAAGGAGAAGGGACTTCGAGTTTGAGATAGACGATTGGGTTTTCATGAAATTATCACCATGAAGGGGTGATGAGATTTGACAAACATGGTTGGGAAACAGAAAAAGCCATGGAGGCCTAGTGTCCTCATCTATTTCCTTCCGATTCCATTTCAGGTTGAGATAATAGTTTCCTCTCCAGTCTTTCAGTTTACTCGTGCGTAAATTCAGTCTTAGTATCATGTTCCTTCAGTTGGTCTTGCATTTTCAGCATATTTGCATGTTCTTGGAACTCAATTCAGTGAGAAATCAGTTTCTAGTACTTAGTAGTAGGGATTACAGCTCCTTCCCTCCATATTAAGCTAAGTTTAGACTTCATTCGAGGACGAATGTTCCCAAGGGGGAGATAATGTAACACCTCGAATCTCAAAATGAAAAAAATCCTAGTTTTCAGAAAATCTGGTGCCAGTACCAACGGAACCACCCACGGACCGTAGGTGGGGTTTCGTCGTTAAAGCCCAAGTCTTTATAGTCTCTGATCCCACCCATGGTTGACCAGTACGGTCTGTGGTTTGACCTACGGACCGTAGGACTGACCGTAGGTGAGGGTCAGTAGCAAGTTAGAGGGAAATTGCAGTTGGGTCAACTTCAAATGATTATAACTCTTAAAACAGAAGGAATTAGGTGGCCCATGATCTATCAAATGAAAGATAATTGAATCATCTTTCCAATGCCACCTAGTTTGCTAAAATCCCATCTCCAAGTAAAAAGTTATGCTCGTTTTAGTGAAGCTCTGTCGGGCAGACTTGACCGACGATCCCTACCTACAGTTGGTAGGTCAACCCACAGATAGTAGGTCCCTCCGTGGGTGGCCTTCGCCAGAATTAAGTCAGAGTCGTTTTGGTCCTTTCCCCTATGCATTGGGCTCTTAAAATACGTCGTTTGATCCCTAAACTACGTAGTTTTTGTCAGTTTAAGCCTAGTAACTTAGTCAGATCTTTCCCTAACCAATTCATTCACTAAAAATTCATCAAACTTAGATCAAAAGAGGAGAAAAGAGGAGACCGAAACCCTTCCAACAATGCAACAGGGTTTCTTCAGTTTCAGCCCTGAAATTGAAGGATTTCTCTGTAGATTTCATCACCAGGTATGTGGGATTTCACTAGTGGGTTCCTTTCATCCACTAGGTCCCTAGAATTCAGTCAGATTCTTGATTCGCCATATATTTCTTTGACCTAGGGATTCTAAAACCTTAGATATTGGTTGTGATTTAGATGTTAGTGTATTCTTTATCAGATTATCATGTTTTCGTGGAATTGTTGCTTAGTTCTTTGCATGAAACTCAGAACCATAGTTGTGTAGATTTTCTTAGTTCATGAATTACACATGCTAGGTCAGTTAAAAAGATATACATGCTTCAGTTTTCGAATGTCACATTATCAGTACATAATTGTTACATTCTTAGATTTTGCATGTCAGTATTTTGAGCTATTCAGCATTTCATTATTTCGAGCTATTCAACATTTCAGTATTTCAGTCATAATATATTAGATACATATTCAGTTGGGAGTAAGCTTAGCACTGAGTGGACTAGGGTTTCAGCGTACCCTCATAGTCTCAAAACTACATGCCCCCATAGGTTAAATCCCCTCTGTGGGCATCAATTTTAGTGATCACGTCAGTCATGCCTTAGTACCCCTGGCAAGGTATATCAGGCCCTTCGATGGGGTGTATACATCAGACACCACGGTTAGCTCACGTGGTGGTTATGTCGGTTACTAGTAGCTTCCACAGTCAGACTATAGTGAATTTCACCAGGTTTTCAGTTATACTTCAATATTTAGTCTCACCGTGTTATGTACTTGGTCATTGCATCCACTTCAGTTCTTTTCTGTATATTTCAGTATTTCTATCATGTTCAGATTATGTCATTGCTCAGATATGCTTGTTCAGCTTTTATCCATATCTTGCATGCTTAGTACATTACAAGTACTAACGCATACTCTGCGCTACATATTTTCATGATGTAGGTTCAGGTTCTCAGCATCCAGATTACGCGTAACCGATCCACATTCAGCAAATTTAGTGGTGAGTCCTCATACTTCGAGGACAATAAACATGTTTTTCACTTTAGTCTTTTATTTTAGTTTCAATTTTGCTAGGGTTAGCTGGGGACATGTCCCAGCAACTCTAGTCGGTTAGAGGCTTTTTCAGACATAGTATTAGATTCAGCTTTAGTTTTTGACTGATTGTTCAGTGTCACTAAACTCTTAGAATTTTATTTATATATTGAGATCAGTATTGGGTATTCCCCATCATTCAGTTATCTCATGATTTAGCTTCCGCATTAGTTCATCTTTTCATCGATATATTTAGTTTGCTCATGATATGTCAGCTCAGGGTTAGCTTGGGGTCAATTGTGATCCTAGGTTCCGTGTTTACGCCCAGGGGGTAGTTTTGGGGGGTGACATATTTCATCTATTCTAATGAATCTTTCATTTTTCTTTGTCAAATAAACGTTTTATTCTGAAGGAAATTGCTCAAAGGGAACAACAAATTATCACAAAATTGGAACTTTTCATCATGGGAAGTAAGTGGGGAGGGGAATCCTATATTTCTTTATGCAGCTTTAGCAGATACATAGTAGTGATGCATACTGATTTTCAGAATTCATCTAAGAGGGTTTTCATGGTGATTAAAATGAGAAAATGTGAATCAATTTCACCGGGGAGATGCTCAGAAAGGCATTCACCATAGATTGACCAGAAATGAATTCACCGTAGAGATGATCAGAAAGACATTCACCATAGATAGATCTGAAAGGAATTCCCCAGAGAGATGATCGAAAAGGAATTCGTCGGCGGAGGAAATGATTCTACACTTTAAGAAGGAAGGCTCCATGGTCAGAAATTATAAGGGGATTCTATACCCTATTTTGGGTCCATTTTTAGGTTATATTTATTCCTTTTGGAAAAAAATAAAATATCATTAAAAGGAAATATTTAGTAATTTTTAATCAACTTAAAAGAAGGCCCTATATCAGTAAGGCCTTATTTGTTTTCATTAATACTTCGCCATAAATAGATCGAAAAGGAATTCACCGTAGAGATGATCGAAAAGCAATTCACCGGCGGAGGAGATGATTCTACACTTTAAGAAGGAAGGCTCCATGGTCAGAAATTATAAGGGGATTCTATACCCTATTTTGGGTCCATTTTAAGCTTGTATTTATTTCTTTTGGAAAAAAATAAAATATCATTAAAAGGAAATATTTAGTAATTTTTAATTAACTAAACAGAAGGCCCTATATTAGTAGGGCCTCATTTGTTTTTATTAAGACGTCTGAATCTGAACGCACATCATGTTAGATAATCAAGACAGTTTGTTTTCTCAACATTTGGATGTATAAAATTTGTCTTTGTTTAAAAATAACAAACATAAAAATCAAACAAAATTCTAAACTGATCATATGTAATATCAATAAAATATTTTTATTATATTTATGGCAATTTGTGATAATGATGACTAACAATGGAAATTGTGTCTGTCAATTTGAAATGATGTTGATTGATGATGGATGTTGTGGCTAGTATCTTAAGGTAAAGTGGTTGGCAATAGTGATTAATTGTGGTTGTTGGTGGTAGCAACTTATAATTAACAGTGGAATGATATTGATAGTGAATGACACTTGTGAATGATGATGGTTAGCGGTATAAAATATTGACTAATGGTGGCAATTATCAATAGTGATTAGTGGATGTAATAACGGTGGGTGGTGATGATGCAAATGAATGCTACTGGTAATGCCGATTGATAGACAAGAATGACCTTAGTATTGATGTCAATGAGCCTTAGCCTAGGATAGCTAGTGTTTGCCTTAGATGTTGTTGGAGTCGTGATAACACTAGGACAACTCTTGCGGCCAATGGACTATAAAAGATAAAATGTTTTCGTAGAAAGCTTCCTACAATGTTAATGCCAATATAATTTTATAGTAAATAACTTGATCTAGCAAAAATTGTTCTCCGAATGCTTCTCAAGGCGAGATGATTGCCTCAATGATCATGTTTTATTTTCCAAATTTTATATATATATATACACACACACACACACACTTTATTGGTCAACTTGGCTGAATTTTGTATCTTTTTAAAGAGAATTATCAACATGACAATTTTAATTTAAAAAATAGTTAGATCACTGATTAAAAATATATTAAATTAAAATCCAAACCATTCTAAAACATAATAATCGATCAATCCTTTTATTTACTCCAAGCAAATAAAAGTTCTAGCCTTCATACCATTCCCTTTTAAGAGGATTAGAATATTTGAAGCTTGTAGGTTGGTAAAAGTTATTTTTTGTGCTTGTTGAATTCTTTAAACAATTGATTGTTAGGATAAATTTAGCAAGTAACCTTATTTAGCAAAAGTTCTTTCCACGATGCTATTTAAGACGAGTTGATTGCCTTAATGATAACTAAATATAAGTTAATCGATAGCAAAGACTGACTCTATTTTGTTAAGTTATTTTACTTTATCTTATTCATGTTATTTGGCCAAACTTTGTTGTATTTATGTATTTTCTTTTCACGCCCCAAAATAGGGGGCATAACTGGCAATCGATACCTAATTCGATTGAGTTAGTAACTGAAAAATACTACCTAACCAAACTGTGAGACAAAAAGATCAGGCAGCAAAACATCTGAAAAGTGAAGCCTGGACCATGAAGGTCATGACCTGAATTACCATAACCCATATAAACAATGGTATACAAGCCAAAAATGATGATGTACAAGCTAGCCGACGAGGCTGTAACTAAAGACATACCTACTTACACACACATATATATACATGCAAAGTCTACTAACAAAAGAAAACCTAGAATGTTGTGTCCACAAAAGCATGTACGAGTGACATAAGCAATGTCGGGACAAGGCCCCGACTATACCCAAACTGTACAGAAAAAATTAAACATCTTCTGATAGCCCTTGAATAAGATGGAGCTTACCAACAGACAGCTGAACCTCAATCCTAGCGGGTTAGTCGATCAGTATCCATGCCAGAACCTGCTCTCACCAAACAAAAAAGTAGCATCCCAGTAAGAATAAAAATATACTGGTGTATAAGGCGGAAAGTAGAATCATAAGTAGCTGTTGTAAAAGGGTGATAGAGATACCACCTGAAACTGAAACTCTAATAATCTCCATGGCTGACATTTGACCTCCTACTATTTAAATATACATGGTATGCTCATATAGTCGCATGTCGTGAATACATATATATAGATGCAATGGCATACCAAACCAAATGCTAGCAATGGTGGTGCTTCCCGGTAGCTAATCTGCATCTTAGTCGCCAACTTGTGGCCATCTGTGTCTCATACGTATAAATATAGGCAATAAGCTACATACCTCCGGATTATAGTTCGGGAGTAGAATTCATAGCATGTCATGTCATGGATTCATAATGCATATATGTTACCGTTGTCATGTTGCCAATCTTGGCCCGCTTGTACTCTTATTCTCATAACACCGTAATCACTTTCGTAATACATGTAAATGTCTCATGGAACCTCATATGTTTCTCCGAATAAGCTTAAAAACTTAATTCGACTTTTAGAAAGAAAGTATAACCTTGAAGATGTTAATTAAAAGCTTATAGTGCTTTACTTAGTTCCTATATTCGATTCCTACATAATTTATAAAAGAATGTATTTAAAAATCAAGTGTTCTAATAGTTTAAAAATTTAAGTTATATTTGAGAGTTTTGAAAATCGTGTGTTACTTTAAAGATTTTTAATTATAAACTTTAGCGGGGAAAGAGGGCTGTTTATAAATAATAAATGTCTCCCATAATATTTTTAAGTCAGACCACTCAAAGAAGAATAGAATTCATACATATAGACATATAATCCAGGAAGCCGATAAAATGATATGTAGATGTCGCATATTCTATTTATCCAAATGAGTGGAATATCAAAATAATAGAATCGTGAAAATAATTCAGCTGAGATCCCAATGCCTTTCATAGAAGGTCTTTCTAGCAAGAGAATAACAAAATATCACATTAAGCGTTTTAGGAATTTCTCAAGAGTCGTGCTAGAATGAAGGACCAAGCTTAGCCTTAAAATGCCTTTCCAATAAATGCTCAAATGTTTAACACCTCGCTCTTAGAAAGAGTTAAATTTAGAAAGAACTAATTTGGAAAGAGCTAATTTGAGAATTTTGCAAGTCATGCATTAGTTGTGAGTTTTGGGTCAACTTCAAACGGCCATAACTTCCGGTACATGATGAGTTAGGTGGCCCATAAGATATCAAATAAAAGGTCTTTGAATCCTCTTTCCAACGCCACTGAGTTTGCTAAATTTCGAGTTCAAATGAGGGAGATATGCATATTTGAAGTCAGCATGTCCAGTTAAGGAAAGTTACCCGGATTAATGAGGGGTATTTTGGTCTTTTCCTTACCCCATAAGCTTAAAACGTTTCTAGTAATATTTTAGGGGTCAAAAATTATTTGGGTCAGTTTTCACAATCATAAATACGCTTAGGGTTTTGAGAGGAGTTCAAGAAGAGCAAAAGAGGAGACAAGAGGAAAGGTCAAGGTGTTCATCAACATTCGTGAGATTTGTCGAGGAATTATGCCAAATTAAGGTATGTAAGATCGCATAGTGTTGGGTTCGTTCACCCACACGCCAATCATGTGATTATAAATCCGTAATTTCATTCTTGAGGTTGAATGATTTGAGTTCTTGATCAGTTTCTTAAAGTTTCGTTCTGAAATCGTTAATGGTGAGTTTGATGAGTTCTTGAGATGACTGTTAGGAGTTTGAGGGTTCTTTTTGCATATATTTTTGTGTACTTATGTTGGGTATTCGAATCTAAGTGAGTTGGGAAGAAACCATCTGATTCTAGGCTAATTAGGGCCAAAAATTGAAGAAGAAAATTCATCGGGAAGTTCTAGGAAAGGCTGGGGCGGCGCCCCCAGATGCGCCAGAGGGTTTGGGGCGCCGCGCCAGCAGTGCGCCAAGAATGAGTCTCTAAAGTTAAGGGGCTGGCGCCCCGCGCCAGCAGTGCACCAGGGTCGCCTGCCCCCACCTTTTTTTTCGTCGTTTGCTCCGTTTAAGTTCTTTAAAAGTGTACCTTTACTCCTTTCTGATTCTAACAACTCTAAACTACATCTTAACATCGAGAGATCATTCATAACATGAATCATAACCCTTATATTCATAATTCAAATTCAAGGTAGGGTTAAGAGTAAAGTCTTGAGAGTATTTTCAAGTCATTTTGAGAAGTCTTTTACAATCTTTTAAAACTTGTTTTAAGATTTTTGTACTTGAGTATGAGGATGATGAGATTTGAGTTTCATTTTTCAAAATGAATATATGGGAACTAAGTATTCCCAACAGTAAATATTTTTACATTTAAAATGAGGGGAAAAATCGATTTCCAAATGAGTTCATGAAGAGTTTCGAGTAATATACTCAAAGTTTGAGGATGAGGAAATATTTTTAAATAGATGAGCTGAGTTATATTATTGAGAGTAGTATTGAGCACTGATATGCGGACCAGTTCAAACAACTCAAACTCATCATAAACCATGTAGTCAACGTGGGTAGAAAGGGTCATAAGTTTTTGATGATTCCTTATTATTTTTTAAGCATAGCTTAGTGGATCCACTTAGGTGAGGATGTCTTATACTCCGGCAAGGTATAGGACAGTTCTTGCAGCGAGGGCGAGACGTTCTATCATCACATAGCTCATAGTGATGGTTGTCGATTAGAGAATCTCCCAAATTAGAGTAAAAGATTAATTATTTTATTTGTAAATCCATTGAGTTATTATCTAATGTTTTAAATGTTTTCTTTATAATGCATCTTTATTTTTGCTTTTATATTGATCTGAGTTCAGAATTTCCGAGTTTGAGTATCTTTGAGTATCCTTGAGTATCCTTGAGTTGAGTTGGGATGAGGTGAGTATGTTCTTCCTTTTTATCAGTTCAAGCTTATGTAATTATGTCATTTGGCCTGCATCATTTCATGATGCAGATACAAGAGACCAGGGTCATCAACAGGTGCTTCGGTGATACCATTTGCAGTTCTAGTTAGCTTTGGTGAGCCTCCTTGCTTCCGGAGGATTCAATTTAATTTTTTCAGTTTTTGTTAGGATGTTGTGGGTCTTGTCCCGATTTCTGTCATAGTTTTTAGAGGCTTCATATATATATAGACAGTAGTAGTTGAGAGGTCTATTTAATTTTCTATTTTTAATGTTCTAGAATTGAGTTGCCCTTGTGGCCAGTTTAAATATTTTTAAATGTTCTAAGTTAAGTATTTGAGACATTTGAGTTAAAACTTTATTCTTGAGCTTATCTTATATTGAGTAAGTCTTCCGCTGAGAGTTGAGCCAGGCCAGGGGTTCATTTGGGGCCAGCAATGGTTCTCGAGTGTCGGCCATGTCCAGGGTGTAGGCATGGGGCGTGACAAACTTGGTATCGGAGCATAGAGTTCAAGAGTCCTAGGGTGTCTATGAAGCCGTGTCTGTAGAGTCCTAGTTATCAATATGAAGCGCGCCACATCTATAATTAGGAGGCTACGACATTTAGGAACTATCTAACTTCTTTCATACTCTTTTCGTGTGATAGAGTTCAACTCTATAAAGTTTCTTTCTAATTTGTGCTTGCGCGTATCTTTCAGAGCATGCCTCCATAAAGAGTTGTTCGAGGTCGTCACGCAAGGAGAAATGTTGATCCCCATGATCAAGGGGTTCCTAATGCACCAGGAGTGCAACCCTAAGGAGAGGTCACTAATGTTGAATTCCGGGATGCTCTCCGGATGTTGAGTCAAGTTTTGACCAACCAAGATGCGCAACAAAGAGGGAATCAACATGATGTGGCTGATACATCCAGAAACCATTTCTTCTTAAGGATGAATCCTCCTAACTTCACGGGTTCAAGTGTCACTGAAGATCCAGAAACTTAGTGGAAGAATTGTAGAAAGTATTTGAGGTTATGCTTGTTGCTGATGTTGAGCGTGTGGAACTACCAATTGAAGGGTGTTGCTAGAGTCTGGTATGACCAATGGAAGAAGAGTAGAGCTGAGGGTGTGATGAGTCTGAGATTTCGACTCATTTAGGGCTTTGTTTTCATAGTTTTATTGTCCTCAATGCCTAATTTATGCTCTAAACTGATTTTTTAAATGCTAATGTGTAGATCAAAAGGCAAAAGAGCAAGGCAATGACATCAATGGACAAAATAAATATGAAAAGTAAGCCTGAAGACTGTCGAAGACACTTGGCGATTCGCTGAGTAGTCCATTCGCTCCCCTAAAGTTACAGTGTGTCAACCCTTGAAGAAGAGGAATTAGGTGGGATAACATACCTGTTGGCGAACCGCCGAATGGTTCGGTGAAGGAGGCTCAAATCGCCTAATATTACAGAATTGTTGGTGAAGATACAAGCAAAATGGAGATTAGCAAGGACAAATGGTGAGTTGCCGATTTGGTCAGTGATCTCGACCTCGATAGGCCAAGTTTACAGAATTTGAATGGGGATAACGCAGGATAAAAAGACGAGGAAAAGGAGGATTTGGCGTGTCACCGACTTGCTCGGCGACACTCGACTTATACTGCCGAAAAAGACTAGAGGCCAAATTCTAAGAAAGTATAAATGGATTTTTAAGAGAAGATCAGAGCATATTATCATTGTGAAAACTCATAGTTGGAACGAAAACATTGTTCTTGCTTAGTTTTGAAGCATTTTTCGACTATTTTTTAATAGGATTTTGGAATTGAAGCTATATTAAATTATTGTAAGAATTTGGAGATTAATACCCAGTTATGGAAAATGTAATAGGTATTTATTTCTTAATTTTTATGATGTGTAGCTAAACCCCTATTATTGGGGGTGTGACTATGTGACTAATTGTCTAATCTAGCTTATGGGTGTTAGGGATTATTGATTTTATTGCTATTTTGAAGTGGGTTTGATCTATAGTTGATCTTCAATTTATGAATTGGAATGATGATTTCAATTCTAATTTAGTATTTTATGCTTGCTTGAAAGAGAGATGTAAAGTCAAGGTTATAAATTAGCATTTGTAGTGATTGGGTTGTTGTGGGTTCAGCTCTAGAGAGTGCGTTCTATACTCGATTCTTCCTATGTAGCTCGAGAGAGTAGATAAAGTGAGGTATTAGGTTTTTTATAGTGTTAAGCTTGTCGAGGTTTGACAAAACTCGCTTGAGCCATAATAGTTGTTCGAGAGAAAGCGATTGCATCTTAAGTCTAGCCTACCCACTAAGAATTAGCAAACTTTAGTAATTACCGATCACCCGTTTAGAGAAATTAACAGTTATTCGGTCACATCCTCAAGTATCCCTCAATTACTTGATTACTCCCCTATTGTTCGTAATTGCTTTAGTTGTTAGTTGGCATACCTATTCCCCCTTTTGACATTCGTGTCACCCATTTTGATTTATCTAGATAATTTTGACAATTTTTATTCCTATAACCAATTAGACCACATTTACAACTTCATAACTGAATTGAACTTGTACCGCTCCCTGTGGGTTCGACCCCAACTCTTCGTTGGATTTTATACTAGATTATGATCGCCTACACCTAGTATTGGATGAGGTGTAGTTGAGCGTTTATCAAAATGGCGTTGCTGCCGGGGAGTGGTGTTTAGAGTTCGATTATTGAAGTTTAAATTGTGATCTTTTCTTGTTGTAGTTGAATCGACTTACCTTGTGTTGTGATCAGGTTACGAGATGAGTGCAACTGGAAGCACCGTGAACCAACTTGGTCACCAAAATGATGTTGCTAATTTCAATCATCCCAATGTAGCTTAATTTAGGAGCGTAGGTGCTATTTGCTTACTTCCGGTTGTGGGTCATGCCACAATCCATGTGACAAACACAATGCTGAAACTCTTGCAAGCTAAGGTGTATTTGGAGGGCTGGATCATTAGAACCCCCATGACCACATTCGGAACTTTGTAGATATATGTAGTCCATTCTCACTCAAGAATATTTTACAAGAATAAGTTCGGCTCCGGTTGTTCCCTTTCTCCTTGATGGGGGAAGCAACCAAGTGTCTAGCAGGTCTACCAAGGGACTCCATTGCGTCATGGGAAGAGCTTACCGAGGCACTCTACATAAGATTCTTTCCACCCTCAAAAATGATGAAATTGCTTGACAACATCCAGAACTTCAAAGGAGTAGAAGGGGAACCGATTCATGAAACTTGGCTGAGATTTAAAAGTTGCTACTACAGTGTCCTACTCATGGGCTTCCGGGTAATGTGATACTTCAATATTTTTATCGGAGTTTAGATTTAGCAAACAAAGAGGTAGCTGACCAGCTGGCTCGAGGGGGGATAATGTTACAACCATTTGAGGTAGTCTCGTCCCTTCTTGATGAAATGACAAAGATCAATAGGGCGTGGTATACTCAGGAGGACCAAGTCTCTCCCTTAAACTTTAGGAGGACAAAGGAGCAGCTTGACAAGGAGAAAGACCTGGATGAGAATACTAACAAAAAGATGTACCAAATGGAGTTGTTGAGTAAACAAGTGTTAGAAAGCGTTGGTGAACACAAAGATGTAAAAAGAGTGTTTAGACTTGAGGAGGGTTCTCACCCGAGCTATTTATAGTTGGGTGGGAATCAAGGTTTGAACTCTGATGAGTTCGAGATTTCAACTCATTTAGGTGTTTTTTTCCAGAGTTTATTGTCCTCAAATATTTAATTTAGGCTCCGAACTAATGTTAAAATGTTGTTTTTATAGCAAAGAAGGCAAAAAGAGGAAGGCAAGGACATTACCGGGCGAAAAAGAGGTGAAAAGAACTAGAAAAACACTAAAGATAAAAAAAAACTAAGAATCGCCAAAGCCACTCGGTGACTCGCCGAGTGGCACTTCAGCTCACCTAAATTTCCAGACTGCCATCCCTAGGGGAAACCAAATTGGCGATAGATTTGGACATTTGGTGAACCACCGAACGGATCGGCGACACCAACTGGGATTGCCTAATGTCACAGAACCCTGAGGATAAAGAACCAAAGAAAACTGGCGATGGAATGGAGCAATTGGCGCGTTGCCGACTTGGTCAGCGACCCTCGACTTACTTCGCCAAATGGCCCTGCATGCCAAAATTTTGGAAACTATAAATTAATTTTCAAAAAGAAAGAAAAGAGTTCTGCACCTTTTTGAAAGAATCTTTTTAGCTCCAGTATTCTCCTGAGTGTTCCATTGTAGACTTTAAAGCGTTTGAGACTTGATTTTGAGGAATTGCAATGGGTTTTTTAATTAATTCAATTTGAAGCATTGTAGAGACTTGTAAACCATTACCCAGCTCATGGCTAACATAGTTGGCAATTGTTTCTTCCTTTTTATAATATGTAGCTAAAACCCCAATTCTTGGGGTGTGATCATGTATTTATTGGCTTAATTAGCTTATGGGTATTGTCGTTTACTGATTTAAATTCTTAATTGAAGTGGGTTTAATCGATAGTGTGTATTAATCGATGAATTGTAGTTGCAAATGCAATTCTAACTTAGTGTTTTGGGCTTGCTTGAGAAAGAGGTTTTAGAGCCAAGGTTTTCGATTAATGATTGTAGTTATTGGGTTGATGTGGGTTCAGCTCGAGTGAGTGAATCCTAAACTCGATTCTACCTATCTAGCTCGAGAGAGTAGATAAATTAAGGTTTTGGGTTGTTTATATTGTTAAGCTTGTCGATGTTCGAGAGAACTCGCTTGAATCGTAATAGTTGTTTGATAGAAAGCTATTGTATCTATAGTCTAGCCTACCTACTAAGATTTATCTATTATTAAGTAAATTTCAATTACCCATATAGCGAAATTAACCTATAATTGATCACATCCCCGAGAATTCCTCTATACTTGTTGATTCCCCTGTTTTAGTTATTGTTCTAGTAGCTCATTGACAAACCAATCCCCTCATCTTACATTCGTTGTCAAACCCTTCGATTTATCTAAATGTTTTCGATAATTTCCATTCCTACAACTGATTAGACCACTTTCATAACCTTGTAACTGAATTCGAACTTGTACCCCTCCATGTGGGTTCAACCCCAACTCTTCGTTGGGTTTTATACTAGATTACGATCGCCTACACCTAGTATTGGATGAGGTGTAGTTGAGCATTTATCAAAAATGGCACCACTGCCGGGGAGTCGTGTTTAGAATTCTCTTATTGAAGTTTCAGTTGTGATCTTTTTGTGTTATAGTTGAATCGACTTACTTGGTTTTGCGTTTGTGTTGGCTTTATTTGAACATAGGACAAGATAAGTGTGAACGGAAGTAACGGTAGCCAACTAGGCCACCAAGATGACATCGGAAATTTGAATGATGTTAATGACCCGGTTCAACTGGGTGGTGTTAGTGCCATACGTCTACCTCATATTGAGGGGAATGCTGTCTTCCACGTGACTAGCACGATGTTGCAACTCTTGCAAATGAAAGGATTATATGGAGGGCTAGCTCATGAGGATCCCAATGAGCATATTCGGAATTTTGTGGACGTATGTGGTCCGTTCTCATTCAAGAACATCTCTCAAGAATCAATCTGTCTCCGATTGTTCCCTTTTTCTTTGATGGGAGAAGCTACCAAGTGGTTAGCTGATCTACCGAGGAATTCGATTACTACTTGGGATGAACTTACCATTGCATTCCTTGTAAGGTTCTTTCCTCTTTCAAGGATGATGACGTTAAGAGATAATATTCAGAGATTCAAACGTTTGGAGGGTGAACCAATCCATGAGACGTGTCTGAGATTTCAGAAGTTGCTACTTCAATGTCCGACTCACGGGTTGCCAAACAACTTGTTGTTACAACACTTCTATAGGAGTCTTGACTTGGTGAACAAAGGTGTTTCTGATCAACTTGTTACAGGGGGTATAATGCAACAACCTTCTGAAATCGCATCTAATATCCTTGGTGGGATGAAAAAAATTAACAGAGCATGGTACACTCGATAGGACCAAGTGTCTCCTCTAACCTTTAGAATGTCAAAGGAACAGCTCGAGAAGGACAATGAACGAGACCAAAATATGGCCAACATGATGACCCAGCTGGATATTCTGTCGAAAAATGTGATGGGTAGTGGGTTCAAATGTGTAAATGTTGTTGGTGTTGGTGGAGCAAACCTTGTGGAGGTACACTTTGAGGCTCTATATAATGAGGAAGTGAATTTTCTTGCAAATCAAGGAGGAGGTTTCCGTCCGAGCTATCCAAGGCCGGGTGGGAATCCAGGTTAGAATAGAGAAAGGGATGATGGATGGAGAGACCGTGACAGAGAATGGCACGATCATGGTGCTACTTTGAAGGAAAGAGATGGTGACAAGGAATGATACATTCCCCCCTATGAATGTCAAAAGCCTAAGGAGAACTTCCGTACGGAAGACATGCTTGCATGCATTCTCAATAAGGTGGAAAGGTCGGACAAAGTTTTAAAAGAAATAAAAGAAGACGTCTCCACACTCAATCAGACAATCACCTCTCATTCAGTGTCCATCAAACAATTGGAAACAAAAAGGGGTAAAATCTCATCTCATTTGAACCCAAGGCCAAAAGGGGGTCTACCAAGTGATACCTTGGCTAACCCGAAAAATGAACTTTGAAAGTGTATCCATGTCGTGCCACGACGTTAAATAAGGTGCTTCTTGGGAGGCAACCTAAGTTTTAATGCTTTTATTACTGTTGTTTGAATAATGGGTGTTGAATGTGCAGGTTGAAAAGTTGAAATTTTGGAAAAATGGCAATTAGGTGAGCCAAAAGTCCATTCGGCGACTCGTCGAACAGGTCGGCAAGCCCAACTAGGAACGCCGTTGGAACCACCCAGTTTGTTGGGTATTCTGTAAAACTCAGCGAGCTAGAGGGAGACTCGGCGCATCGCCGAGTGGGTCAGCGACATAAGTCGTGGTCGCCGACTGGCGCGCGAACTGAGGAAGGCCAAACCATTTTAAATTTAAAAAGCCCTTCATATTCATACTTTTTAACTTCCGTACTCTCACAACCAATCATATTTTTTTTTCTCGTACTATCGTTTTTACCTTTATTTGGGATCTTTTTCTCGGAATAGACTTTAGGATTATATTGCTTCCTAGCTTTTCAAATTTTCGGCAATCTAAGGTTGCTTTTCCAAACTGCACTCTATAATTGGTTGAAATCAAATTCAATTGTCATTTTGTGGTTGTTATTTGTGTTTAATGTTGTTGCGTTTATTGTGTGTTAGTTTGGTTGTCCGTATTTAATTGAAATCGTAATTATTTGGCCTTAAATGGTAATTTCCCGTGACATTGATTGTTAAAATTGTTGGGTTGCATTGAAAATGTTGTGGGTCTAGTGGGGTGAAGTCTGAGTAACCTCGAATTGTACTAATTGTTGAATTTTGCCCAATAATGGAGCGGTTGACGTCGTTCTTAAGGAAAAAACACGTCAATTGGCTAAATTTTGCCAAATCGGGGAAGTCTGAGTACCCTGAGGGCATGGGTCTTATGGGTCTTTAGTGAATTTCATGTTCTGAGTGTTTAATTTTGTTTTTGTAGGCTGTGGGCTTGATTTTGAAATACGGGTACAAATCTGGCACGTTGGGCTATTCGGTGAGCTGGGTCGAGCTCACCGAGTGGTTCGGTGGTTCGTCTAACGTCCCCTAGATCGCCTTTTAATTCTCTAAATTTTTGGTTTGAGTTCTGTAACTTTCGGTGATATGTCTATGCTCGCCAAGTTTACTCGGCGACTCGCCGAAAGTCCCTTCAGATTGCCCTTCAGCGCCCCAAATCCTTGAAATTATTCTATAACTTTCGGTGAGCAACTTCTAGTTCGCCGAATGGTTTCGGTGAGCTATTTCTAGTTCGCCGAATGGTTTCAGTGATCCACCCAATGGCCCTGGGCATCACCGACCTACGCTAATTTTAGAATATTTTTGTTGTGGAACTTTCGGTGAGCCCGTCTGGGCTCTCTAAAGGTGTTCGGCGACTCGCCGGCCGGTTCAGTGAGTCTTTCTGCAACTGCTATCCTGTGATTTTTTTGTATTTTCTCAACTACATCTAACGATTTCAAGATTTTTTTGTAGGTATGGCTACACCCAATGTTGCTAGTAGAAATCAACACCCCCCCCGAAAGCGGGCATGTAGAATTATTATTAATGAGGAGGCTGCTGCCTCTCGGGCCCCGATATCTAAACTTCTTCCAATAAGGGGAAAGGGCAAGGGAAAGGGCCCTGTGTAGCCAACGCCAGCGGAGGAGAGCTCTGACAGTGAGGGAATTTATTCCACGTACCTCACTCCCTCTAACAATGAGGGTGGTTCTGAAGATAATTCTCTGGCCTCCATCTCTGAGCTGGAAGATGATCAGTTATTACAGGCTAGGAGTGCAGAGCTATGCTCCAAGTCTTTAAATGATCCATCTAGGATCCAGATGACTACTCCTCCTCCTCCAGCCCCAGCTCTAGCTCCAGAGCAGATGGTGGTACAGGCTCCACCTGTTCAGGGTCCTCCTCCCCGGTCACTCAACAGACTAAAGACCGAGTGTTTGAGGATGATTCTGGAAGAGAACCAGTTGTCTTCCAATGGTTTAGTGGACAGGTATCCTGAGGTATGGAACACCTTGAAGTTCCACAAATTTGAGATTTTCACTAAATCCCGAGACCCTTACAGCCCTACTTGGGTCCAGGAGTTTTATTCGGCATACGGGGAGTTGGTGCCGAAGGAGAAGAAGAAAGCAAGTGTGTTTAAGCCAGTTGACTTCTTGGTTGTTCAGGGGAAGAAAGTGAAATTCAGATGTTCGGCTATAAATAAGGTACTTGGGTGTTCAATGGACATCATGCACGACTACATTGACTTGGTTAAGAAGAAGACCCTTGAGGATCTTAAGGGTTGGTTGGCAGCCCTCCTCTCCAATGTCACTCCGAGGTGGATTGAGGCAGGTGCATAGATCGAGAAGAAGGACCTGAATGTAACTGCTCGATACTGGTTCGGGTTTATTAGCAGCATTATCATGCCTTCCCGGAATGAGTCGATCCTCTGACACCCGAAGGCTACTTGTCTTGGTTCTATCATAAATCAGCAGAGGCTGAACTTGAGACTGCTTATCGATCAAGAGATGGCCATGAGGGCCAAGCAGAGTCAGACCTCCCTGCTTTTCCCTATCTTGATCATCGAGTTGTGCCGGTGGGCCTGTGTTTCAAGGGATGAGAAAATGAATGTGGAGGTGACACCCACCGCTTCTACTGACATCTGAGGCATTGAGGCCGAGTACTTTAGAGATGAGGCCGATAGGAGGAGGGCTGCACTGGTGGATACCTCCCCGTTAGTTGAATTTGATATGTTGCCGACCGAGGCAATCATGCCCCCTCATGCTACTGGGCCTACAGGTACGTATATCCCTTTTGCTTCTGATATGCCTAGTTCTTCTACTGCACCCCTTCCCTGTACTTCTGATGCTACTGCTACTATTGCCTCCCGACCCCTATAACCTAGGCCATGCTTTATAAGATGGGTCATCTGGCCCAATCTGCTGATGTGCGTGCCTCCCGAGTAGAGGATGTTGTGCCTGGGTTGACAGAGCGGGCGATTACTGCCGCCCTAGCTCATATAAGGGTTGAGTTGAGGGAGCATAGATCGTTGATTGAGGGCCATAAGTTGGCATTGGATGCCCTTATGGTGAGGGTTGAGGATTGTGAGAAGAGCCAGGGTGCTACTGTTGTTGTGACGGCCTTGAAAGCCAATGTTGTTGGGCTGAGGAGAGATGTGGACGAGCTGAAGTCAACTGATTTGTCAATGTTGTTTGAGACAGTGGAGATTCCTGAGATGCTGAGCACTGATATTATAGCTAGTTCTAAGGTTCCTCCGGCTACTACCGGAGATGATATTAGGGCTGATGAAGCAGATGCCAAGTCTGAGGCAAAGACAGATGAGGAGCAACTAGGTGTTAGAGATGAGGCTATGTATGATGATTTGGCGGACCTTGAGGGGGCAATGATGGAGACATCCATGCAGGCATCGCTTAGAGATACGTCTATGGTGGGCTCTAGTGGAGCCAAGGATGTTGTGGAGCCGGGAACTGATGCCCAGACAGAGGTAGTTGCTGATATGCAGACTTCACTCAGGCCTAGCCTGGCTGGATGGCTCTTTTGCCTCCCTTTTTGTTATTTTTTAGACTTTCTCATTGTTTCTTTGCATTTGAGGACAACTGCTTTTCTTTTGTTGGTGGGGTTGTGTATTTCTATATACCCACCTCTTTTGGGTTGTTTTTGTGAATATTGTTCTGTTGTTGGATCTGATTCTATGTTCATACATATATTGTTCTTATTATGCAAATGGTTTCGAACAAATTATAAAAAATTACCACCTCTTGATGTGTGTGAAAGTGGTTGTTCTCTTGCAATTTCTAGTGTCGGTTGTAATCAATACCAATGACTTGAATAGTGCTCTTGTATGAACGACATGTTTATACAAATACGATGAGGCAAATTGAGTTGCATAAGTCATATGTGAACTTGTAGCATCTCATTGTGACTCTGTGATTTGTTGAGTCAGACTCTTATGATGATCGTTGCATGCTTGAGAAGATGGTGAAGCCTTGTTTGATAATTATGTTGAATGTCGTGTGTGGTGAGATTGACTTGAAATTCATGCTTGTTTATACCTAGAACTTGCCCCGTTGGTCCAACTGGCTAGTATGAGCGAACGATATAAATGATCTTAGGATATTTATGAAGAGTGAGCCAATTTTCCCATTATATCTCTTTGTGGCCTCCTTGTGAGAGTGTGAACCTAGCTTGACACCACTTGAGCCTACCCCTTTTCTTTGGAAGAAACTTGAACACACGTGACCCCTTTTCTTTCCCACCTATAATCTTCATGGAGCATTGGTTGTTTTGAATAGTCAACTTAGGCCAAAAGCCTAAGTTGGGGTGTGGTGAAAAAGGAGGCAAATCAAGAAGTTTGAGAAATTTCTCCTTTTTTTTATGAAAGATTTTGTTGAGAAAAATGGAACCCCTCCATATAAAAAAAAAGAGAAATGAAAAAAAACAAAAAGATTGAAAAAGAAAAATAATTGTTGAAATAATGTGTGAGCAATGAGAAAATGAAATGGGGTATCCAATGAAGTTAGATTGAAATAATAGGGTGTGGATTTTGAGAATAATAAAAAAATTATAGAGAAGGTGAAAGATTAAAATGCAAGTCATGCTTCATGAAGGTAAAAGTCACTATGCCTAAATGACCATACCATTATCCTCAGCCCCGTTACAAGCTTTGAAAGACCTTTGTGATCTTGAATGAGCTTATCATCTTGTTGATTGGAAAATACGGACAAGCTTATGGGAAATGATCATGCATGTGTTTGTTTTTGAGAGGGTGAGAGTTGTTTGTGATTACTACATTCTGAAAAAATTGATGCTCTTTGTGTGAAGATGGGATCGTTTTTGTTGTGAGGGCATTCAAATGCTTTTATTGAGCTAGAACTTGCATTTGAAGCAAGCATTGGGATCTTGAGTCCATTTGATGACGATTAGTCACAATTTGAAACTTAGAGTGCACAATTGAACATTGCATGTGTAGTTTGAACCTCTCGTGTGCATGTATGTTGAGTCTTGAGTAGCACTATTTGTAGACATCCTTGTTCAACTGACTAACCTTGAGTTTTACTTGAGGACAAGCAAAAGTTTAAGTTGGGGGTGTTGATGAGTCCGAGATTTCGACTCATTTAGGGCTTTGTTTTGATAGTTTATTGTCCTCAAATGTTTAATTTAGGCTCCGAACTGATGTTAAAATGTTGATTTACAGTAAAGAAGGCAAAAGGAGCAAGGCAAGGACATTATCGGGGAAAAAAAGAGCTGAATAAACTTGAAAAAGGCTAAAGATAGCAAAAGCTGATAATCGTCAAAGCCGAGTGGTACTTCAGCTCGCCTAAAGTTCCAGACTGCCAGCCTTGGGGAGAATCCAAATTGGCGATGGATTTGGACATTTGGCGAACCGCCGAACGGATCGGCGACACCAACTGGGATCGCCTAAAGTCACAAAACCCTGAGGATAAAGAACCACGGAAAATTGGCGATGGAATGGAGAAATTGGCGCATCGCCGACTTGGTCGGCGATCCTCGACTTACTTCGCCAAATGGCCCTGCACGCCAAAATTTGGGAAACTATAAATTAAATTTCAAAAAGAAAGAAAAGAGTTCTACACCTTTTTGAAAGAATCTTTTTAGCTGCAGTATTCTCCTGAGTATTCCATTTTATACTTTAAAGCGTTTGAGTTTTGATTTTGAGGAATTGCGATTGGGTTTTTGAATTAATTCGATTTGAAGCATTGTAGAGACTTGTAAACCATTACCCAACTCATGGCTAACATAGTTGGTAATTGTTTCTTCCTGTTTTATGATGTGTAGCTAAAACCCGAATTCTTGGGGTGTGATCATGTGATTATTGGCTTAATTAGCTTATGGGTATTGTCGTTTGCTGATTTAAATGCTTAATTGAAGAGGATTTAATCGATAGATGTGTTTTAATCTATGAACTATAGTTGCAAATGCAATTCTAACTTAGTATTCTAGGCTTGCTTGAGAAAGAGGTTTTAGAGCCAAGGTTTTCGATTAATGATTGTAGTTATTGGGTTGATGTGGGTTCAGCTCGAGAGAGTGAATCCTAAATTTGATTCTGCCTATCTAGCTCGAGAGAGTAGATAAATTAATGTTTTGGGTTGTTTATATTGTTAAGCTTGTTGAGGTTCGAGAGAACTCGCTTGAATCGTAATAGTTGTTCGACAGAAAGCTATTGCATCTATAGTCTTTCCTACCTACTGAGATTTAGCTATTATTAAGTAAATTTCAATTACCCATAAATTAGCCTATAATCAATCACATCCTCGATAATTCCTCTTTACTTGTTGATTCCCCTGTTTTTGTAATTGTTCTACTAGCTAATTGACAAACCAATCCCCCCATTTGACATTCGTTTTCAACCCCTTCGATTTATCTAAATGTTTTCGATAATTTCCATTCCTAAATCTGATTAGACCACTTTCATAACCTCATAATTGAATTCGAACTTGTACCGCTCCCTGTGGGTTGGACCCCAACTCTTCGTTGGATTTTATACTAGATTACGATCACCTACACCTGGTATTGGATGAGGTGTAGTTGAGCGTTTATCAAACTCATATAATGAAGAAGAGTGGGGATGATACAATCATTATTAGACTGAACAAAATGGCCCTTGGAAGAGAAAAGAAGAGTACCACACGCAATCAAGTGACAGCCCAAGATATAAGGGTAGTTCGTGCAACCTACGAGTGGATGAACTGTTGTCGCGCATCCTAGATAAGGTTGAAGGATCTGATAACATTCTTAAGGAGATGAAAGCGGATTTCTCAACATTGATTAATAGGGTAAATTCTCACGCGGATGCAATCAAGCAACTTGAAGGTCAAATGAGCCAACTTTCAACACAATTGAAACCCAAGATAATTGAAAGGAGTGAAGATGAGTGTGCAACCAGTTCGAGGCTAATATTGACAAAGATTTGGCGGTTGTGACTCGAAGTGGGAAGGTAGCAGTCGGTAATGTGAGGGTTAATGATGGGACAAATGCTTATGAATAAGAAAAAGACATCTTTGAGGAAATGGGTCCATTCAAGCACCGGAAAATGATATGCTCAAAGCTGAGGAAGAGAGTCCAAAACAAAATCCAACCGATGAGTTGCAAAAATCCAAAGAAAGGGTTACATCATCTCCAAAATTAGTGCAACCTCTTCCGAAAATAAATCCCCCATTCCCTCAACGTCTCAAAAATAAAAATGAAGATGAAAAGTTCAAGAAATTCCTATCAGTGTTCAAGACACTTTCTGTAAACCATCCTTTAGCGGAAGCATTATTGGAGATGCCGGGATATGCAAAATTCATAAAGGAGCTGGTCACTAAGAACAGAAGTATGGACTTCGAAACAATTGAAGTTTCTCATAATTGTAGTGCCATTATTACTAGCGATGTGATTACAAAGAAAGAAGATCCGGGGGCATTCACTATCCCATGTACCATTGGTATGCTTCAGTTTGCCAAAGCTTTATGTGATTTGGGGGCGAGTATAAACTTGATGCCATATGCAATCTTCAAACAACTTGGGCTGGGTGAATCGAAATCCACAACAATGCAGCTTCTTATGGCAGACCGGTCTATCAAACACCCCGTTGGGATAATTTATGACATATTGGTGAAAGTTGATCGATTTATCTTTCCGGCTGATTTTGTTATTCAAGATTGTGAAATTGATGCGAAAGTTCCTATTATTTTGGGTAGACTATTTTTGGAAACCGGACGAGCTCTAGTGAATGTTGAAAGTGGTGAATTAAAGTTCCAGATAAATAAAGAGGAGGTCACCTTCAATGTGTGAAAATCAATGAAGAAACCTAGTTACATTAAGTAGTTTCAACGATTGATGTGATTGATGAAGCCGTGGATAGTGTGAGTGAAATGATGTGTATGGGTGAACCCCTTGAGGTTGTTCTTTTGAATTATGATGAGACCGAAGTTCAAGGGTATGATGAAGTGGTAGTTGCTTTATCGGGACTAGGTGCGTACTCAAAGAACCCATTTAAGCTAGACATTGACCTAAATAATCGAGAGAGTCCTCCCGCTAAACCATCCACGGAGGAACCTCCAAAGCTTGAGTTGAAAGTGCTCTCTGCTCATCTTCGGTATGCATTCTTAGGGGCGAATAATACCTTGCCCGTTATCATTGCACCGGACTTGCTTGAGTGGCAAGTGAAATTGCTTCTTGAGGTGTTGAAATGTTACATCAAGGCAATAAGGTGGATAATTGCTGATATTGTAGGTATTCCCCCTAGAATTTGCACTCACAAAATCCAATTGGATAGTGAATGCAAACCAAGTTTTGACCATCAAAGAAGACTAAACCCACCTATGCAAGAGGTGGTGAAGAAAGAGATCATTAAATGGCTAGACGCAGGCGTGGTGTACCCTATTGTGGTAGCAAATGGGTAAGCCCCGTACAATGTGTACCCAAGAAAGGAAGCATCATGGTGGTCCCGAATGAGAAAGGAGAACTTGTACCCATGAGGCCGGTCACCAGTTGGAGTGTGTGAATGGACTATCGGAAGCTAAATTCTTAGACCGAGAAGGATCATTTTCCAATTCCATTTATGGATCAAATGCTCGATAGACTTACGGGGCGTGGATGGTACTGTTTCTTGGATGTCTACTCCGGGTACAACCAAATCTCTATTGCACCGGAAGACCAAGAGAAAACCACTTTCACATGTCCCTATGGGACTTTCGCTTTCAAGAGGATGCCATTTGGATTGTGCAATGCTCCGGCGACATTCCAACAGTGCATGCTTTCTATTTTCACTGACATGGTGTAAGACTCAACGAAAGTCTTCATGGATGATTTATCAGTTGTATGTGATTCATTTGAGACATGTTTGGCTCATCTTGGGCAAGTCCTTCAAAGGTGTGTGGAAACCAACTTAGTCCTCAATTGGGAAAAATATCATTTCATGGTCAAGGAAGACATAGTTCTAGGTCACAAGGTGTCACAAAATGGATTAGAGGTGGACAAAGTAAATATTGAGGTTATTGAGAATTTGCCACCACTTATCTATGTAAAAGGTATTCGAAGTTTTTTGGGTCATGCAGGGTTCTATCGAAGATTCATCAAAGATTTCTCCAAAACTGTACACCCATTGTGCAAGATATTGGAGAAAGAGGTGAAGTTCCTTTTTGATGACGCTTTCTCAAAAGTCTTTGAGTGTTCAAAAGAAAAGCTAATCTCCACTCCGGTGATCATTAGCCCGGATTGGTCCGAACCATTTGAGGTGATGTGTGACGCAAGTAGTACTGCTCTAGGAGTCGTCATAGGGAAAAAGCGCAAAAAAATCTTTCATCCAATTTTATTTGCCAGTAAGTCACTAAATGGAGCACAACGTAACTACACTCTTACTGAACAAGAACTACTTGCTGTAGTATATGCATTTGAAAAGTTCAGGGCATACTTGTTGGGCACTAAAGTGATAGTTCATATTGATCATGCAGCGCTGCGGTAGTTAATGGCCAAGAAAGATGCTAAGCCAAGGTTGATTAGGTGGGTCTTGTTGTTGCAAGAGTTTGATTTTGAAGTAAAAGATTGAAAGGGGTGTGAAAATCAAGTGGCAGATCATTTGTCACAGTTAGAAACCAATATGACCGACTCCAAAGAAAGGGACATCGTGGCTGAATTTCCAGATGAAACAGTGATGAGGATAGCCCAAAGCAACACCCCTGGTATGTTGATCTTGCTAAACATGTGGTGTGTGGAGTTATTCCTGAAAATCTGAATTCCTACTTGCGGAAGGGGTTCTTGTTTGATGTAAAGAAGTACTTCTAGGATGAACCATATATGTTTAGAGAATGTGCAGACCATATTATACGTCGATTCTTACCGGAAGAAGAAGTCAATGACATTCTTAATGCGTGTCACACCTCACATGTTAGTGGACATCATAGTGGGGTGCGAACAGTAGCAAAGTGCTTCAAAGTGGCTACTACTGGCCATATCTATACCGAGACACTCATGACTTTGTGAAATAATGCATACCTTGCCAAAAGCAAGGAGGGGTATCAAGAAAGCATGAATTAACTCTCAACCCTATCTTAGAAGTGGAGTTGTTGGATGTTTGGGGTATAGATTTCATGGGTCCGTTTGTGAGTTCTTTTGGCAACAAATATATTTTTGTGGCAGTTGATTACATTTCCAAATGGGTGGAGGCTGTAGCATTACTGTAACACCCTTAAATACTAACCAAGAGTCGCATCTCGATACACCATTGCTTAATTACTAGAGTATGTTTTATTCTCATTTTGGGAACTTGAAATTTTGTGATATTTGCAAACTTGCTTAACATAAATTGTGATCGTAATTTAAGGGATTGTATTGGGGTATTTTGATAGACGTCTCAATTACACCTCATCCAATTCTAGGTGAAGACGATCGTTAATCAGTATAAAATCCAACTAAGAGTTGGGGTCGAACCCACAAGGAGCGGTACATGTTTAAATTCTGTTATGAAGTATAAATGTAATCTATTCGGTTATAGAAATGTAAATTATCGTAAACATGTAAAAAATTCTAAAAGGGTGGCAACGAAAGTCAGATGGGGGTTTGGATTGTCAACTATCAGCTACAACACAATCAAACACGAAGAAAATAACAAAATAGAGAGGAATTCTCGGGATGTCATCGATTATAGGAAAATTTCACTATACGGGTAATTGAAATTACTAACAAATAGCTAAATATCAGTGGGTAGGCTAGACTATAAGTAAGATAGTTTTCTCTCGAACAACTACCCCGATTCAAGTGATTTCTTTCAAACATCAACAAGCTTAGCAAATAAAAACAACCCACACCTTAATTCATCAAGTTTCTCGAGCTAGATGGATAGAATCAGATTTAGGATTTACTCTTTCGAGCTAAACCCATATCAACCCGATGACTACAATCATTAATCGAAAGTTTTTATTCTAAAACTTCTCTCTCAAGAAAGCCCAAAACTCTAGACTAAAAATTGCATTTGTAACT
The DNA here is from genome assembly GCA_029582245.1 of Solanum etuberosum. NCBI lineage: Eukaryota > Viridiplantae > Streptophyta > Magnoliopsida > Solanales > Solanaceae > Solanum > Solanum etuberosum. The sequence goes on along the minus strand of JAJONR010001054.1, from coordinate 97,114 downwards.
ACAATTCATATATTCATACACAGCTAACGATTAAACCCACTTCAATTCAGCATTTTAGTCACTAAATAACAATACCCATAAGCTAATTCAACCCATAATCACATGATCACACCCCAAGAATTGGGGTTTTAGCTAAGCATCATAAAAAGGTAAAAACAGTTACCAACTAGATTAGCCATCAGCTAGGTAAGAGTCTCCAAGCCTTTAAAATTCTCCAAAGTGATTAAATTCTAAAACCCACTTGCAAATCCTCAAAATTAAACTTAGAAATCCTCAAAGTCTACAATAAGAACTGACAAACTAAGAGAGAACTCTAATTCTAAAACTTGGGGGATCAATACTCTCTAGGAACTCTGGGAACTACTGGAACTCCTCAAAATTCCTTTTCAATTTCAATTTTTAGTTGCCTGCGTTTTGGCCTAAAAGTCCACTCGGCGGAATAAGTCGCATCACGCCGAGTGGTTCGGTGATCCGCCTTTTGTTCTCTTCCATCGTCATTTTACATTGGTCCTCAGCATCCCAGGTCCTGTAACTTTGGGCAATGAAAGTTTCCATCGCGGAGTCGATGGGCGATTCGCCGACTGCCCATTTTGTCGCTAACTTGGTTCTTCACTAGGGTTGGCATGCTGGAACTTTGGGCGAGCTAAAGAGCCACTTGGTGGTGCGCAGAGTGGTCTTGGCGATCACCAGGATTGCTTTTCTTCACTTCTTTAGCTTTTTAGTTCCTTTGTGTCCTGTCATGTCCTTGCCTTGCTCTTTAGCCTTCATAGCTGTAAATCAACACTTTAACATCAGTTTACAGCATAAATTAGGCATTTGAGGACACTTATACTATCAAAACAAAGCCCTAAATGAGTCAAAATCTCGGACTCATCATATGTACGTAAGATTTTAATTAGAATTACCTATAACTTGTAAGGGAGGTGAGGGATATACATATAGGTATATATGCATGCATTTTGGGCAGCCAACTTTTTGTTTGGGCAACCACCTTTTAGTGACAGCTGTATAAGTGATAAACATCACTTTTGTGACTATATTTTCACACCTCCTCTAGTGAAATTCATTTCCCTGAAGTCTAAGAACCTTAGAACTTTATCTTAAAAAGTTGTTCTTCAAAATCACAAGAGAAAAACTGTCCTTTTGGCTGGAATTCGAGACACACCCTTCCCTTTGTGCTTAGTATTTTAAGCATATCTCGTTCTTTAGAACTTCGTTTATAGTGGATAAATACGATTTTCAAAGCTAATTCATATACCTACAACTCTTATGTTTATGTAAAACAATAATTTAGCTGTTATGGATTCGAAATATGGGACGCAACATAGGACAAGTTCTGTCCAGATTTTGGAATTAGAAATCCTGTATGATCAACTGTTAGTGTTTTGACTATATCATTTTGTACAAAATATATCTTGCGGTGTTTCTTGATTATTTGCAACCTTAAGAGATGTACCTACATCTTTCATGAAGGATATAAAGTCTAGTTTTGCCGTTTTCCTTTTCAAATCTAAGTTGCGACATGAGGTACTAGGCTGGCCAGAATTACTGTTTTGGGAGCATAGTCGTATTTGTACAGGCTAAGCTTACTTGTAATGATAATCCTATTTTACGTCAACATTATTGAGCTGCTAGGAATTAAAGAAGTTATTTAATATTATTTTTAAGGTTGTATATACTCGTGAACAAGTTGAGGACCTTGATACGTTGGTTGGTCTACGGTTTGAACTCTTGAAGTCGTGTTGGACTGTTTCTATGCTAAAGCACTGAGGTTTGTGTATAAACTTGTACTTGTACTCTTGTTACCTGCTGGTATATCTGAAAGTTTATCTTGGGACCTTGGTTACCTCTTGTCACTTTATATTGTCGTGTTGGTATCCTTTAAGACATTAAAGACACTTGTGTAACTCGCTCACTTGTACGGATTGTTTGATCACCTGGCACTTTTGTTGGGACCTTGTCCTTATTGTGGCTGTGACTTTGTCACTATTGGCATGCCTCTTGATTCGGATCATTTGTTGTTGGTCTTTTGAGCATTTTAATATTTATTTATTATTAAATTGTCTCACATAATTATGTCATAGGCTTAATAGCCATTCTGCCACAATGCAGATGGAATAGAGGACGTGGGAGTTATATGCATTTGTGCGTAATTAATTAGTGGTCAATCAATGACCATAGGCATTATGCACTTTGCTGCTTTCTGGTGAACGTTGGCAATTGTTAAAGTGTAACATTTGCACGTTGGTGCATTTCTTACCCCTCACCTTTATTTCATTCTTTTACTCCTCCATTATACCTTGTAACCTATGTAACTCCTAAGGATATTTGCCTTCACTACTAACTACCACATTATCTTCCTATTCATTGCTAGGAAGACTTTCTCAACTATAAACAGTGGTGGTCTTCATTTGGTTTAGAGACACAAGAAAAATATAGAGAGGAAAAAGTTAGTCAAAAAAGAGAGTTCTTATTAGTTGAAGGGAGGTGTTCTTTTTGTGTAGCTTTGGACTCAACTCTTGTCCAGAGTTGTTGAGTTATATTTTGTGTTAAGGTTGTTGTATCCTGGAGGGGACAAGTCAAGAAGGACTATTGCTAGACCGGTGAAAAACATTTGCTGCAGTGGGCTTGAATCTCCTTAAAGAGAGCGAGATATCCGTGCCTCAGCCTGAAGAGATTTATTTCTTCATTTTTATTTTCAATTGTAATCTTGTAATTCTGTTATTTTGTAATTTTTCACTAACAATTTTAAGGAGATTCATAATGGCTACAATTGAAAAATCTGTGGATGTCAAGATGGGAGACCTTAACAAGCCATTTCGGTTCAATGGTAACCATTTCAAGAGATGGAAGGGTAAAGTACTTTTCTACTTAAGTTTTCTCAATGTTTCTTATGTGTTAACTGAGAAGAATCCTAATAAAGAAGACAATACTTCTATGAATGATGATGAAACTATTTCTCATCTAGAGAAAGTGGAAAAGAACGATGGTAATTCCTATTAGTTTCGGTATTATATTCTTAATTGTCTATCTGATAATTTTTATGATTATTATGATAGAACTTACTCTAGTGCAAAGAAAATTTGGAAAGCATTGCAGAGTAAGTATGATACCGAAGAGGCTGGAGGGAAAAAAATATGCGGCTAGTAGATTTTTTCATTTTCAAATGGTGGACAACAAATCAGTGGTAGACCAAGCTCAGGATTTTATAATGATTGTTGGAGAGCTTAGGTCCGAGGAGGTAAAAATTGGAGACAACATTATTGTTTGTGGCATAGTAGATAAAGTTCCACCTTCTTGGAAGGGATTTCAAAAGACTATGCGCCACAAACAAAAGAAAATTTCTCTTGAAACCTTGATAATGAAAATCCGTAAGGAAGAAGAGGCAACGGGCCAAGATGCACTTTTACAAACAGAAGAGAGCAACATCACAACGAAGGTAAATTTTATTACTTCAAATAATGCTACTCCTAAAACTCACGAAAATACTTCTTTGAAGCCTAAGAAGAAAAAAATCAAGAAAAATAATAGTAGACCTCCCAAGAAAAATAATGGTGAAAATAACCAAGCACAAAATTAACAAGTTCAAGATAAGGGACCGTGCTTTGTTTGTGGCAAGAGTGGGCATATTGCTTGATTTTGCATATTCTGAAAACGTGGTCCTAACCCTCAGGCAAACGTTACCGAAGAACCTTTTATGGCGGTGATTACCAACATAAACATGGTTGAGAGTGTTGATGGATGGTGGGCTGATTCTGGTGCAAACAGTCATGTCTGTTATGACAAAGACTGGTTTAAAAAATATACTCATTTTGAGGAGTCCAAAACCATCATGCTTGGTGATTCTCAACCAACTCAAATGCTTGGAACGGGAGATGTCGAATTGTGTTTTACTTCTGGAAGGGTATTAACTTTGAAAGATGTAATTTATACTCCTTCTATGAGAAAAAATTTGATGTCTAGTTTTCTTCTTTATAATGCAGGCTTTAAACAGATTATTGAATCTGATCAATATGTAATTGTAAAGAAGGCTATTTTTGTGGGAAAGGGGTATGCTTGTGATGGGATGTTCAAACTGAATGTAGGAATGAATAAAGCTTTTACTTCTGTTTATATGCTTTCTTCTACCAATTTTTGGTATGCTCGTTTGTGTCATATTAATGATCGTTATGTTGGAATCATGAGTAGTTTAGGATTAATTCCAATGATTAAAAAGAATTTTGAAAAGTGTGAGGCTTGTAGTAAAGACAAAATTACTAAAAGGCCTCATTTTCAAGTTGAAATAAAAACTGATTTGTTAGAATTAGTTCATACTGATATTTGTGAACTTAGTTTAATTTTAACTCGTGGAGCTAATAGATATTTTATCACTTTCATTGATGATTTTTCTAAGTTTACATATGTTTACTTGATGAAAAATAAAAGTGATGCTTTTGAAAATTTCAAAACTTATTTCCATGAGGTTGAAAATCAGTTTGGAAGAAAAATAAAAAGAATTAGAAATGATAGAGGCCATGAATATGAGTCAAATGAGTTTAATTCTTTTGTTAGATCATTGGGAATAATTCATGAAACTACTCCTCCTTATTCTCCTTCATCTAATGGAGTAGCGGAAAGGAAAAATGGAACTTTTGTTGATTGGACTAATGTCAAGCTTATTGAGTCACATGCACCTTTAAATTTTTGGGGTGAAGCTATTTTAACTGCTTGTTATGTGTTGAATCGTGTGCCTCATAAAAAGTCTAAATTGACACCTTTTGAATTGTTGAAAGGTCACAAGTCAAGTTTGGGATATCTAAGAGTTTGGGTTGTCTAGCCTTTATGAGGCTAATGGATCCCAAGATTACAAAGTTGGGTAAGAAAGTTACTACTTGTGCTTTTCTTGGTTATGCTTCAAATAGTACAACCTATAGATTTTTTAATCTTGAAGATAATATTATAATTGAATCAGGTGATGCTATTTTTCATGAAAATAAATTTTCATTTGATTCTAAAAATAGTGGGGGTCAAAGGATTGAACAAAATATTTTGTCACTACCTAGTTCTTCTACTTCTACTTTAAAAAATACAGAAATTGATCATTTTGAGTTAAGAAGAGGTAAAAGAGCTAGAGTAGAAAAAGATTTTGGTCATGAATTTTATGTGTTTAATGTTGGAGATGACCCTCTCACTTTGAAAGAAGTTTTTTCTTCAAATGACTCCTTTTTTTTAAAGAGGGTGTAAATGATGAAATGGAATCACTAATTTCTAATAAAATTTGGAAGTTAGTTGATTTACTACCGGGATGTAAAACAATTAGTTGCAAATGGGTCTTACGAAAAAAATTGAAACCGGATGGATCTATTGATAAATATAAGGCTAGACTAGTTGCAAAAGGTTTTAAACAACTAGAAGGCCTAGAATTTTTTAATACTTTTTCTCCGGTAACAAGAATTACATCCATAAGACTTTTAATTGCTATGGCTGCAATTTTTTATTTGCAAATTCATCAAATGGATGTAAAAACTGCTTTTTTAAATGGAGACCTAAATGAGGAAATTTATATGGATCAACCCGAGTCTTTTGTTGAAGCAGGCCATGAAAGCAAAGTATGTAAACTTACTAAACTCTATATGGCTTGAAACAGGCACGAAAGCAATGGCATGAAAAAATTGATTCCTGCATGATTGAAAATAGTTTTAAAAAACAAATGAGTGTGATAAGTGCATACATCATAAGTCTTGGAATAATTCACATGTTATTATTTTCCTATATGTTGATGATTTGTTGATCTTTGGCTCTAACATGAATGTTATTGATGAAGCTAAAAATATTCTTAGAAGCCATTTTGATATGAAATATCTTGGTGAGGCTAATGTTTTTCTTGGAATAAAAAATAACAAGAACATGTGATGAAATTTTCCTTGACCAATTACATTATGTTGAGAAAATTTTGAAAAAATATGACTTTCATGATTGCAAGCATGTTGTAACTCCTTTTGATTCAAGTGTTCACTTATTTCCTGTTGAAAGTGAAAATGATGTAATAGATCAAAAGGAATATGCTAGCATAATCGGAAGTTTGAGATATGTGACTGATTGCACTAGGAATGATATTGCATATACAGTAGGAGTACTTGGCAGGTTTACAAGCAAGCCAGGTAATTAACATTGACATGCTATAACAAGAGTTATGAGATATTTAATTTGAACAAAAAATTGTGGTTTGTCCTATAAAAAATATCCTGTTGTGCTTGAAGGCTTTTGTGATGCAGATTGGAACACTTTATCAGGTGATTCATATTTTACCACTGGTTATGTCTTTACTTTGGGTGGTGGTGCTATTTGTTGGAGATCAAAAAAGCAAACTATAATTTCTAACTCTACCATGGAGGCTGAACTAATTGCTTTAGCTTCAGCTAGTGAGGAAGCGAATTGGTTAAGAGATTTAATATTTCAAATACCTTATTTTGAAAAACCCATTCCTCCTATTTTAATTCATTGTGATAGCACCGCTGCGATTGGCAAAACCATTATTACAACGGTAAATTCAGACCTATAAGGAGGAAACATAGTAATGTAAGTTCGTATTTGACAAATGGTACCATTAATGTTGATTATGTCAAATCTTGTGATAATCTTGCAGATCCTCTTACTAAGGCCTTAACGAGAGAAAAGGTCTAGAGCACATCGAGGGGGATGGGATTGAAGCCTATAAATCCTTAAGTCATACATGAGGAAACCCAACCTAGGGACTAGAGATCCTATAACCAGGTTCAAAGGGAAAAACTAATCATATGATGACTTGTTGTGAAAAATGCACTATGTTTCAATTTCCCTCCCTATGATATTAGTGCATTGTTTCCTGTAGTGATTTGTGAAGGTTGAGTTGATAAAACTCTTAATGAATATGTCACGCCCCGAAGCTACCCCCAGGATACGGACACGGGACCTAGGATCACGAGTGACCCCAAGTTCACCATGAACTGGCATATCATAAGCATACTAAATAAACTGAAGTAACGAAATACTGTGCGGAAGCTAAATCATGAGATAAACTGAAGTGATGGGGAATACCCATAAACTATCTGAATATATAAAACTGAGAGTTTAACAACAACTGAAAGGTCAAACTCAAATGCTAAAGCTGATTCTAACTATGTCTGAAATAAGCCTATACTGACTAGAAATGCTGGGACATGCCCCAGCTAGATCTAGCGAAAACTGAAACTAAAGACTAAAAGAAAAAGAAACATGTCTGTCGTCCTCAGAGAATGAGGACACACCACTAATACTGCTGAGCTGGAGATCGGGAACCGATTTATGCGTGATATGGAAGCTGAGAACCTGAACCTAAATCACGAGAAGATGTAGCGCAGAGTATGTGTTAGTACTTGAAAGGTACTTAGCATGCAGGATAGAGTAAAGCTGAATAATAACATACCTGAACAAAGAATATAACTGAGCAATGATATGATATAAGGATGGTACTATACTGAGAATATTGAACATGAACTAACTGAATGCAATGACCATGTTTATAACATGCTGAGACTGAAATCTGACTGTAACTAATAATATGGTCAATGCAATAGAATCTGTCTGTGAGGGAGCTGCTAATAACCGACATAGAACCACATGAGCTAAATATGGAGTCTGATGTATACGCCCTATCAAGAGGACCCACTATACCCTGCAAGAGGTATAGAGGCATGACTGGCATGATCACTAAAATGATGCCCACAGAGGGGACTTGCAACCTACAGGGGTACGTAGTTCTGGGACTATGAGGGTGACTGACCCTAGTCTAACTCGGTATTAAGTCTACTCCCAACTGATTATGTAAATAACACATTATGCCTGAATTTCTGTAATACTAGATAGCTCAAAGTACTGACATGCTAATTGAAAATGCAACATTAATGAACTGATAATGAAACATTCGAATCTGAGGCATGTATATCAGAAATAATTGACCTAGCATGTGTAATTCATTAACTAAAAGAACTACATAGCTAGGGTTCTGAGTTTATGAAAGAATCTATGCAAAACAATACTAAAAGTATGATAATCTGATTAGGAACATTAAATTAACTAATTCATAATGATCTGTTGAAAGTCTAAAAACCCTAGGTCCAGATAATATGAAGGGAATCAAGAATCTTACTAAATTCTAGGGACCTAATGGGTGAAAGGAACCCACTAGTGAAATCCCACATACCTGGTGACAAAATCTATGGTGAAATCCTTTAATTTGGGGGCTGGAACTGAAGAAAACCTATTGCGTTCTTGAACTAGTGCTTGGTCGACTCTTTCTCCTTCCTCTCGTTCAACTTGATGAATTTTAGGAGAATGAGTTGACTTTGGTAAGTTCTAATTTAGTTACTAGGTTAAAACTGACAAAAACTACGTAGTTTAGGGGTTAAACGACGTAGTTTACGGGTCCGACGCATAGGGAAAAGACCAAACGACCCCTGACTTAAAAGTTGTCGGGCCAACCGACAATCTGTGCTGGTCAATCGTCATTCGACGTCTGGGGCTGAAAACTTAGGTGCTGACCTACGACTCTGGACCACGGACCGTGGTCTGACCTAAGGTCCGTAGGTCCTGGCGTAGGTGGATTTCCTGGCCCTTTTCTTGGAGGGGCTACAGGTGGTGAACCACGGACCACTAGGATGGACCGTGGGTCACCCTACGGTCCGTCGGTGGCAACCTTGGGTTGCACCTGCAACTTCTGAAATCAGCATTTTTGGTCTGTCTAGGATACGGGGTGTTACATTATCTCCCCCTTGGGAACATTTGTCCTTGAATGAAGACTAAACTAGCTAAAGATGGATGGAAAGAGCTACAAAACCTACCACAAATTTCTAGAAACTGATTTCTAACTGAACTGTGTTCCAAGGACATGCAAATATGCTGAAAATGCAAGTATAAACTGAAGGAACATGATACTAAGACTGAATTTGCGCATGAATGACCGAAAAATTGAAGATGAATTATTACCTCAAGCTGGAATGGAATCGGAAGGAAAGAGATGAGGATACTTGGCCTTCATGGCTGCTTCTGCTTCCAAAGTAGCTCCCTCTACGGACTGACTCCTCCACAAAACCTTAACTGAAATGACTTCTTTGTTTCTCAACCTTCTAACCTGACGATCAAGGATTTCAACTGGTAGCTCTTCATAAGTGAGACTATCCTTCACAGTCACACTTTCTAAAGGTGCAATAGATGCTGGATCACCCACACACTTCTTCAGCAACGAAATGTGAAAAACCGGATGCACTGATGCTAGTTCTGTTGGCAACTCTAACTCATAAGCCACTTTACCAACTCTTTTCAAGATCTTGTAAGGGCCTACATATTTGGGATTGAGCTTCCCTTTCTTGCCAAATCTCATCACCCCTTTCATAAGTGACATTTTCAGGAAAACCCAATCATCAACTTGGAACTCCAAGTCCCTTCTTCTTAGATCTGCATAGGACTTCTGGTGACTCTGGGTTATCTTAAGTCTATCTCTGATGAGCTACACTTTTTCCATAGCATCGTGAACCGAATCTGGCCCTATCAAGGCTACTCACCTACTTCAAACCAACCAACTGGAGATCTACATCTACGTCCATACAATGCCTCATAAGGGGTCATCTGAATGCTGGAATGGTAGCTATTATTGTAGGCAAACTCTATAAGAGGAAGGTGATCATCCCAACTACCCTTAAAGTCAATCACACAAGCTCTCAACATGTACTCTAAGGTATGAATGGTATGCTCTGCCTGACCATCCATCTGCGGATGAAAAACGGTGCTAAGATTAACCTGAGTACCAAGACCTTTCTGAAATGATTTCCAGAATTCAGAGGTAAACTGAGGACCTCTATCTGAGATGATCGACAAAGGACCCCCATGCAACCTGACTATCTCATTAATGTAAAGCTTGGCGTAGTCCTCCCGTCGAGCCTGTAGTCTTGACAGCCAAAAAGTGAGCGGACTTAGTAACTCTGTCAACTATCACCCAAATGGAGTCATGTTGTTTGCGAGTACGAGGTAAACCTGTAATGAAGTCCATGTTGATCACTTCCCACTTCCAAGTAGGAATGTTGATCTCTTGAGTCATACCCCCTGGTTTCTGATGTTCTACCTTCACTTGCTGATAATTGGGGCACTTAGCCACAAAATCTGCTATATCTCTCGTTATGCAATTCCACCAAAAGACATCCCGAATATAACGGTACATCTTAGTGGCACCTGGATGAATAGAATACCTGGAGTTATGGGAATCTGCAAGAATCTGTTGTCTCAACTCACCTACGTTAGGAACACATAATCGACCCTGATAGTGAAGCACACCATCTCCCCCTTGGGAGAATACCTCAACTCTCTGTTGATGGACTGCACTCTTTAGTTGAAGCAATATCGGATCACTGTCTTGCTTTTCCTTAACCTCTGCTACCAATGAAGATTCTGACCCATTCTGAACTGTTACACCATCATCTGATATGCTCATAAGGCGAACTCCCAAGCGAGTAAGCCTGTGAACATCCTTTGCTAGTTCTTTTCTTTCTTCCTTAACATGTTTTACACTACCCATATATAGTCTGCTAAGGGCATCAGATACTACGTTCGCCTTACCAAGATGGTAAAGCACATTCATGTCATAGTCCTTGAGGAATTCAAGCCATCTCCTCTGGTGAAGATTCAACTCTTTCTAGGTGAACACATACTGAAGGCTTTTATGGTCTGTGAACAAATCTACGTGAATACCATATAAGTAGTGTCTCTAAATCTTTAGGGCAACACCACTGCTGCAAACTTGAGGTCATGAGTCGGATAATTCTTCTCATGCACCTAAAGTTGTCTAGAAGCATATGCTATAATCTTACCTCTATACATCAATACACAACCTAGGCCGACTCTGGACGCATCACAATTGATAATATAACCGTCTGAACCCTCTGGTAGAGTAAAAATAGGAGTTGTAGTCAACCTAGTTTTCAGTTCTGCGAAGCTCTACTCACACTCATCTGACCAGTGAAACTTAACATTTTTCTGAGTCAACTTAGTTAATGGAGAAGCTATGGATGAAAATCCTTCCACGAATCTTCTGTAATAACCAGCTAGACCCAAGAAACTTCTAAAATATGTAGGAGAGGTAGGTTTGGGCCATTGTTTCACTGATTCTATTTTCTGAGAATCCACTTGGATCCTTTCGCTAGATACTATATGCCCGAGGAAAGCAACTGATTGTAACCAAAACTCACATTTGCTAAATTAAGCAAACAATTGGTGATCTTTGAGAGCTTACAGAACAACCCTCAAATAAGTCACATGTTCTTCCTCATTCCTAGAGTAAATGAGGATATCATCAATAAAGACGATAACGAACAAGTCCAAATACTTCTTGAACACTATGTACATCAAATCCATCAAAGCTGTAGGAGCATTGGCTAGTCCAAATGACATAACTACAAATTCATAATGACCATACGGAGTTCTGAAGACTGTCTTCAAAATGTCACTATCTTTGACACTTAGCTGATGATAACCAGATCTGAGGTCTATCTTCGAAAAATGACTAGCACCCTGAAGTTAGTCAAAAAAGTCATCAATCCTGGGGATGGGATACTTATTCTTGATTGTGACTTTGTTCAACTGTCGATAGTCAATACACATCTTGAGAGAACCATCTTTCTTTTTCACAAACAACACTAGTGCACCCCACGGAGAAATACTTGGTCTGATAAAGCCCTTATCTAGAAGGTCTTTCAAATGCTCTTTCAATTTCTTAAGCTCAGCTGGAGCTATTCTGTAAGGAGGAATAGAAATAGGCTAGGTATTTGGAAGGAGATCAATTCCGAAGTCGATTTCCCTTTCCGGAGGAACTCCGGGAAAATCTTCTGGAAACACTTCTAGGAACTCATGTACTACAGGAACTGACTCAAGAGCAGGGGTTTCGGAACTTGAATCCTTAACCCGAACTAAATGATAGTGATAACCCTTAGAGATCATCTTTCTGGCCTTAAGATAAGAAATGAATCGACCCATAGGTGCTAAGCTACTACCCTTCCATTCTAAGATTGGTACGTCTGGAAACTGAAAACGAACAATCCTAGTTCTACAATCGACAAAGGCATAACAGGAATGTAACCGATCCATGCCTAGAATGATATCTAAATCTACCATTTCTAACACTACAAGATCTGCTAAGGTGACTTTCTGAGAGACTGTGACAGGGCAATTTCTATATACCTATCTACCTATAACTGGGTCACCAACTGGAGTAGAGACAGAGAAGGGTTCTGAGAGAGTTTCTGGACTAACATCAAATTTGACTGCTATATAAGGAGTTACGAAGGAAAGAGTAGCCCCTGGATCTGACAAAGCATAAATATCTAAGTTAATAACTCGTAACGTACCGGTGACCACATCAAGAGAATCTTCATGATCCTGGCGAGCCTGAAGAGCTACAACATGTTTTCGCGTTGACCGCCACTTGTACTAGATGAGTTACCCTGTTGAGTCAGGCGACCTGCTAGTGCTGCTGAAGTTGTGACCTGAACTCTACTATTATTACCTCCTTGACCTTGCTTAGATGAAGGACAACCTCTCAACCTGTGACCAGTCTGACCACACCCAAAACATCCTTCCTTTCCTGCAGGACACTCGCCCGGATGGTTCTTACCACACTTAGGAAAAGTTGGGTAGGTTCTGGTACCTGAAACACTCCTCTAAGACTTAGAGCCTGATGCCCTACCTTTTTGATCCTATCGGAACCTAGAGGATGAAGCACTAGCTGATGAAGGTGTTGGGGCTAAAGACTTTTGCTAAACTTGCGAGCGATTTCCACCACCCAATTTTTGTTGAGAATACTCATAGCTGCCTGTCCTAGCCTTTTTGTTATCCTTAGCCTGTTCCCTAAGCTTATCTCCCTCAACCTGCTGAGCATGAGTCATGAGTCTGGAGATGTTCATATTTTCCAGCAACATAGCATTTCTGCACTCTGTTTTAACTAAGCCTGACACTCCATACAGAAACTTGTTCATTTGAGCCCTGGAATCGGCAACCATATGAGGAGCTTACCTGGAGAGTTGGGTGAACTTGAGTCCATACTCTTGGACTATCATGTTTCCTTGCCTCAAATTCATGAACTCCTGAGTTCTTGCCTCCCTCAACTCTCTTGGGAAGAACCTGTCCAGAAATGTCTCACGGAAACACTCCCAAGTGATAGGAACAGCATCCGTACCCCTGTTTTCTTTCCACTGAGTAAGCCAAATGTGAGCCACATCCTTAAGCTGATACGATGTCAACTCTACCCAATCATTACATGTCACTTGCATCACTCCAAAGATCTTCTTGACCGCATCTATGAAGTTTTTGGGATCCTCACCAATCTGCGATCCGAAGAACTCAGTTGGATTCATTCTAACAAAATCACAAACTCTAGCTGCAGCTGACACAACATTAGCATTTGCAGGAGCTGGAACCTGCTGATTGTTCTGGTTAGTTACACTCTGAGCCAAAAGTTGGATAGCATTTCGAAACTTTGCATTCAAAACTTTCTGATCTGGGACTGGAGGAGCTGCGTTAGCATTCCTTGCGTTAGCTCTACGAGGAGCCATGATTTGAAACGCATAACGATGAATTAGAAAGAAGATCATACCCACGCACGATAAGAATACCAAGAAAGTGAGGCTTTCCTAAAACACTTCATAGCTTCCCCCCTCATTAGATGTGGTGCACTTCACACCCATGAAAAAGACTCTACTTAGTGCGACTTTTCAGACATCCTAGGACTCTTAAACCTAATGCTCTGATACCAAGTTTGTCACACCCCGAAGCTACCCATAGGATGCAGACACGGGACCTAGGATCACGAGTGACCCCAAGCTAACCCTGAGCTGGCATATCATAAGCATACTAAATAAACTGAAGTAAAGAAATACTGTACGGAAGCTAAATCTTGAGATAAACTGAAGTGGTGGAGAATACCCATAAGCTATCTGAATATTTAAAACTGAGAGTTTAATAACAACTAGAAGGTCAAACTCAAATGCTAAATTTGATTCTAACTATGTCTGAAATAAGCCTCTACTGACTAGAAATGTTGGGACATGCCCCAGCTAGATCTAGCAAAAATTGAAACTAAAGACTAAGAGCAAAAGAAACATGTATGTCATCCTCGGAAAATGAGGACTCACCACTAATACTGCTGAGCTGGAGATCGAGAACCTATCTATGCATGATCTGGAAGTTGAGAACCTGAACTTACATCACGAGAAGATGTAGCGCAGAGTATGTGTCAGTACTTGAAAGGTACTGAGCATGCAGGATAGAGTAAAGCTGAATAATAACAGAACTGAACAAAGCATATAACTGAGCAATGATATGATATAAGCATTGTACTATACTGAGAATACTGAACATGAACTAACTGAATGCAATGACCAAGTTCATAACATGCTGAGACTGAAATCCAACTGTAACTGATAACATGGTCAATGCAATAGAATCTTACTGTGAGAGAGCTACTAATAACCGACAAAACCACATGAGCTAAATGTGGAGTCCGATGTATACGCCCCATCAAGAGGACCCAATATACCCTGCCAGAGGTATAGAGGCATGACTGGCGTGATCACTAAAATGATGCCCACAGATGGGACTTACAACCTACAGGGGCACGTAGTTCAGGGACTATTAGGGTGACTGACCCTAGTCCAACTCGGTATTAAGTCTACTCCCAACTGATTATGTAAATAACACATTATGCCTGAATTTCTGTAATACTGGATAGCTCAAAGTACTGACATGCTAACTGAATATGCAACATTAATGTACTGATAATGAAACATTTGAATCTGAGGCATGTATATCTGAAATAACTGACCTAGCATGTGTAATTCATGAACTAAAAGAATGATATAGCTAGGGTTCTGAGTTTATCAAAGAATCTACGCAAAACAATACTAAAATCATGATAATGTGATTAGGAACATTAAAATAACTAATTCATAATGATCTGCTGAAATTTTAGAAACCCTAGGTCTAGATAATATGAAGGGAATTAAGAATCTGACTGAATTTTAGGGACCTAATGGGTGAAAGGAACCCACTAGTGAAATCCCACATACCTGGTGACGAAATCTACGGAGAAATCCTTTGATTTTGTGGCTGGAACTGAAGAAAACCTACTGCGTTCTTGAACTAGGGCTTGGTCGACTCTTTCTCCTTCCTCTCGTTCGACTTGATGAATTTTAGGAGAATGAGTTGACTTGGGTAAGTTCTAATTTAGTTACTAGCCTAAAACTGATAAAAACTACGTAGTTTAGGGGTTAAACGACGTAGTTTAGGGGTTAGGGAAAAGGGGAAATGACCCCTGACTTAAAAGATATCGGGCCAACCGACGAACCGTGGATGGACCGATGGTCCGTACTGGTCATCCGTCGTTTGACATCTGGGGCTGAAAACTGGGGGTCTGACCTACGACTCTGGACCACGGACCGTGGTCTGACCTACGGTCTGTAGGTGTTAGCGTAGGTCAAGACTTAGCTGGATTTCCTGGCACTTTTCTGGGAGGGGCAACAGGTGGTGAACCACGGACCACCAGGACGGACCATGGGTCACCCTACGGTCCGTGTGTGGCAACCGTGGATTGCAACTGTAACTTCTGAAATCTTCATTTTTGGTCTATCTCGGATACGGGGTATTATAGAATATATGTATCCCGTATGGGTCGAGTGTTAAGCTTACAGGAGCTCTCTAGACAGATTTCACCTATGTGAGTGTTGAAATAGGTCGCTTCCTATGAGAATTGGGCTTATTCTCAGAAGCACTCATGAAACTGGGATAGCACAAGGCCGTAACGTGCTGGCTTTTAAAGCTCATGTCAACACCTTGATTATTATGTGTGAGCAGTGATATTTTATTTCCCTTAGGCAGTCATAGTTCAAGTATGAGACAACTTCGACTCTGGGGTAAAAGTTATTATTTCACTAAGTGGAGGTTTAATGCAGAGCACACCTTCATTATGCATAGTAGTCTTCCTTCAACTGATAAACTCTATTGGTTAATATTAAAATGAGTGGGGGATTGTTGGTCTTTTGAGCATTTTAATATTTATTTATTATTAAATTGTCTCACATAATTATGTCATAGGCTTAATAGCCATTCTGCCACAATGAAGATGGAATAGAGGACGTGGGAGTTATATGCATGTGTACCTAATTACGTAGTGGTCAATTAATGAACAAAGGCATTATGCACTTTGCTACTTTCTGGTGAACGTTGGCAATTGTCAAAGTGTAATATTGTCATGTTGGTCATTTGTTACCCCTCATCTTTATTTCATTATTTTACTCCTCCATTATACCTTGTAACCTATGTAACTCCTAAGGCCATTTACCTTCACTATTAACTACCACATTATCTTCCTATTCATTGCTGGAAGACTTTCTCAACTATAAATAGTGGTGGTCTTCAATTGGTTTAGAGACACAAGAAAAATATAGAGAGGAAAAAGTTAGTCAAAAAAGAGAGTTCTTATTAGTTGAAGGGAGGTGTTCTTTCTGTAGAGTTTTGGACTCAACTCTTGTCCAGAGTTGTTGAGTTATACTTTGTATTAAGGTTGTTGTATCCTGGAGGGGACAAGTTAAGAAGGACTACTGCTGGACTGGTGAAAAACATTTGTTGTAGTGGCCTTGAATCTCCTTAAAGAAAGTGAGATATCCGCGCCTCAGCCTGAAGAGATTTATTTTTTCATTTTTATTTTCAATTGTAATCATGTAATTCTGTTATTTTGTAATTTTTCACTAACATTTTCCATCTTGACTCTGGATTTTTAGTTCGTCTTAAGTATGGAAGTTGTCCATTTTAAGTACGAACTAGAAAGCCATTTTTGATATGGTTCTTGGTTCTCTTGATTATTGGGCTTTGACCCTTCTTGATGCAGGGCGTCGATCCTTCTTGATACCTGCTTATACTTAGTGTGACGACATGATGTATATATTGGGTGAGCCTTGTTATTGAATCTCTTGGGAAATGGTGCTATGAGCGTTCTTGACATTTGGATCTTTAAATATCGAACTTGATACTCCTGATATATTGTTTACTTGATTTATTTATTATGTTTCAATGGTGCTGCTCATGACTTAAGAAAGGTAACTTGGTGAATTTAAGGGCTCCGAACCTATAGGTTTTACACCACTAAGCTATATGCTTAGCGATTGTTGTTTCTATCGTAGGGAATGATCGAGAGGATGCATGAAGCTGGCCATTGGAGATGGAGATTTTGAGAGCCTTAAGGAAGATCACATTTGCATATAGGAATCTATATTTTGTATAAAACTTGGGACTTGTACGTGATCTATGTGTTGTACATTTACAGAAAATTTTGAAGGCTAATTTGATCATGTCACCATGGGTTGTAATATAAGTATGGCTATATGTTTTGTTCTTTTTGGGGTGTGTAAACCCAAGTCTTGTAATATACTAAATTTACTATTTGTTTTGAATGCTTGTGTGAAGCATGAACCGGCGAATTTTTGTACTCGGAAGTTGGTAATATTCTTTTTATATCATTTTTAAGTGTGAGGATAAAATATGCAGAAAAATCTCGTAAGTTATTTGCTTAGATTATTTTGGAAGGGTTCTTCCGCCATAAGATAAAATTCTACGCAGTTCCAATTTGAAATCAAATAAATGTTTAAATGGACAGGATGCACATCCTTAACTATTTTTTCTTTATGAACCTAATCTCTCTACTAGATTTTAATCAATATGCCCTACATTTATCCCTTTTAAATATCACAAGTATTATATTAGATTTCTTCTTAAATAATTGTATCCTTCCGAAAGGGTCGCTACAATTACCCAACAATCAGGGCAGGAGTGTGGTGCAATTCTTAAAGATATATATTTTTGCACGATTTGGCACCCCACATGATATCATCAGTGATGGAGGATCTCATTTTTACAATCGGGTATTTGCCTCATTGTTGAGCAAATATGGGGTCAAGCATAAAGTTGCAACACCATACCATCCACAAACAAGAGGCTAAGTTGAAGTTTCGAACTGAGAAATTAAAGGTATTTTGGCCAAAATGGTGAATGCAAATCGGTCGGATTGGTCTTGAAAATTGGATGATGCTCTATGGGCGTATCGTACTGCGTTCAAAACACTGATTAGTATGTCACCATACCAGTTAGTGTTTGGAAAGTCATGTCACCTGCCAATTGAGCTTGAGCGTTAGGCTCTATGGGCATTGAAGACACTAAATATGAATAGGGAGAAGGCTGCGAAAGGGAGAGTAAACCAACTTCATGAAGTTGAGGAGTTTCGATTGAGAGCATATGAAAGTTCAGCCATGTATAAGGAGAAAATAAAGAAGTGGCATGATGCCAAAATCCTTTGGCACGAATTCTGAGTTGGTGATTTTGTGCTGCTCTACAATTCTCGTTTGAGACTTTTTCCCGATAAACATAAATCAAAGTGGTCTAGTCCATTCAAGGTGACTCGAGTGTTCACAAATGGGGCAATTGAAATTAAGGGTAAGGATGGTTCAGCTTTCAAGGTGAATGGGTAGTGTCTAAAACTCTATTTTTGGAATATCATGAGATTTCAGTAATTGAAGTGGTGTATTTGGAAGATGCTTGAAAGCATTTCCACGTCTTGCCACAACGTTAAATAAGGCGCTTCTTGGGAGGCAACCCAAGCTTTAGTGGTTTTTTGAATAATGTATGCTGAATGTGTAGGTACGGGTGTTTTTGCGAAGGCATGACAAGTTCGGTGAATCACCGAGTGGAACGGCGATCCCGATTTAGCTCGCCTTTTTCGCATAAAAGGAGGACTACAGTTCTGGAAAATTTGGTGAAGCATCAAGACCACTCAGCGAGCTCTACTTCTACCTCCCTTTGACCACTCCTGAAGGGCTGGTGTTTTGGAAGATTGGGCGAGGAGTTCGGTACAATTAGCGGTGAACCGATGCTACTCGGCGACCCCGACTTCCTTCATATTTTGGTCCTTACTAGAGAGCTAGTGTTCTGGATATTTTGGCAAGCTTGATACCGTTAGGCGGTGCGCCAACTGTTTCGGACATCTATACAGAACCTCGCCAATTGGCCACATAGTGAAGAATCCTCCTATGCATGTTCTTCTCGTTTAGTGCTATTGCATCTCTGTCTTTATTTTCTGTCAGTTTTCTTCTGTGCATTGAGGACACTGTTGGATTTTTTGGTGGGGTGGGGACTTGTTCTGAATACCAACCCTGGATCCATTTGAATGAGGGGCTGTTCTCTTGTAATTTTGATTGTCAGTTTTGATCAATACCGATGACTTGAATAGTGCTTTCAATTGAACCATATGAATGTGTGGCTACGATGAAGGCAAACTGAGTTACATAGGTCATATGTGAACTCCTAGCATCTCGTTATGACTAGCCGGTTGTCGAGTCAATCTCTTGTGATGATCATTGCACGCTAGCTAGAAAGTGTGGAGTCTTGTTTCATAATTGTATCAAATGCCATGTGTGGTGAGGTTGTCTTGAACTATGTGCTTGATGATACCTAGAACTTGCCCGTTAGTCCAATGAATTGATTGAAGTGAGCGATTGAAATGATCTTACGCATTATTTGTGAAGAGTGAACCTAATTTGATAATATACCTCTTTGTGGCTACCTTGTGAGAAGTGTGAACCTTGCTTCGTACCCTTTGAGCCTATCCTTTTCTTTGGAAAAAACTTGAAAAACTTTGACCTCTTTGTCCCATCACCTATAACCTTCATGAAGTTTTGGATCGTTTGAATAGCCAACTTAGGCAAAAAGGCAAGAAGTGTGAAGAACCCCCCTTTGATGGATTGTGTTGAAAAAGATGAAGCCCCTCCATGTAAAAAAAAAGAGAGAAATAAAAGAAAAAGGTAAAAATGGAAGAAGACTGAAAAAGAGAAAATTTTGGAAATAAAGTGTGTGAAAGGAGCAAAACAAATGGGGTATCAAAGGAGTCATGCTTAGTTGAATAATAGGGTGGATTGTCAAAATTGTTCGAATGTGAAAGAGAAGGAGAAAAAGTGAATTTCAGGCCATACTTCATGAAGGTAGAAACCACTAAGCCAAACTGATCATACCTTTACACTCAGCCCCGTTACAAGCCTTGAAAAGACCTTTGTGATCTTGAGTGAGCTGAAAAGAATGTTGATTGGAAAATAAGGGCAAGCCTATGGGTACAATCATGCATGTGTTCATCTTTAGGAGTGTGAGAGTTGTATTTGATTCTGAGATTATAAATTGTTGATAAAATTTGTGTGAGCATGAAATCATTCTTGTTGTGAGGGCATTTAAATGCTCTTGTTGAGCTTGAACTTGCATTTGAGGCAAGCATTGTGAGCTTGAGTCTATTTGATAATGGTTAGTCACAATTTGAAACATAGAGTGCACAATTGAACATTATATGTGTAGTTTGAACCTCTTGTGTGCATTTGTGTTGAGTCTTGAGCAGCACTGTTTGTAGACATCCTTGTTGAACTAATTGATCTTGAGTTTTACTTGAGGACAAGCAAATATTTAAGTTGGGGGTGTTGATGAGTATGAGATTTCGATTCATTTAGGGCTTTGTTTTCATAGTTTTATTGTCCTCAATGCCTAATTTACGCTCTAAACTGATGTTTTAAATGCTAATGTGCAGATAAAAAGGTAAAAGAGCAAGGCAAGGACATCAATGGACAAAAGAGAGAAGAAAAGTAAACCTGAAGACCACCGAAGACACTTGGCGATCCGCCGAGTAGTCCCTTCGCTCGCCTAATGTTATAGTGTGTCAACCCTTGAAGAAGAGGAATTGGGCAAGATATCATATCTTTCAGCGAACCACCGAATGGTTTGGCAAAGGAGGCTCAGATCGCCTATTATTACGAAAAAATTGGTGAAGATACAAGAAAAAATGGTGATTAGCAAGGACAAATGGCGCGTCGTCGATCTGGTCGGTGATCCCGACCTCGATCACCAAAGTTTACAGTATTTGAATGGTGATAACGGAGGATAAAAAGGCGAGGAATAGAAGCATTTGGCGTGTCGCCGACTGGCTCAGCGACACTCGACTTATACCACCGAACAACCCAGAGGCCAAATTGTAAGAAAGTATAAATGGTTTTTTTAAAAAGATCAGAGCATCTTATCATTGTGAAAACTCATATTTGGAACGAAAACATTGTTTTGCTTAGTTTTGAAGCGTTTTTCGAGTATTTTTTAATTGGGTTTTGGAATTGAAGTTACATTGAATTATTGTAAGGATTTGGAGATTAATACCCGGCTATGGAGAATGTAATAGGTATTGATTTCTTACTTTTTATGATTTGTAGCTAAAACCTCTATTTTTGGGGGTGTGACTATGTGACTAATTGTCTAATCTAGCTTATGTGTGTTAGTGATTATTAATTTTATTGTTGTTTTGAAGTGGGTTTGATCTATAGCTGATGGTCAATTTATGAATTGGAATGAGGATTTCAATTCTAATTTAGTATTTTATGCTTGCTTGAGAGAGAGGTGTAAAGTCAAGGTTATAAATCAGCATTTTTAGTGATTGGGTTGTTGTGGGTTCAGCTCGAGAGAGTGAATTCTATACTCGATTATGCCTATCTAGCTCGAGAGAGTAGATAAAGTGAGGTATTAGGTTGTTTATAGTATTAGGCTTGTCGAGATTCGAGAGAACTCGCTTGAACCGTAATAGTTGATCGAGAGAAAGCTATTGCATCTTAAGTTTATCCTACCCACTAAGATTTAGAAAACTTTAGTAATTACCGATCACCCGTTTAGCAAATTGACAATTATTCGGTCACATCCCCAAGTATCCCTCAATTACTTGATTACTTACCTATTGTTTGTAATTGCTTTAGTTGTTAGTTGGCATACCTATTCCCCATTTTGACATTCGTGTTACCCATTTTGATTTATCTAGATATTTTCGATAATTTTTATTCCTATAACCAATTAGGCCACATTTACAACTTCATGACTTAATACGAACTTGTACCACTCCCTATGGGTTCGACCCAAACTCTTCGTTGGGTTTTATACTAGATTACGATCGCCTACACCTAGTATTGGATGAGGTGTAGTTGAGCGTTTATCAGGGTGCACCAATTTTGAGCTGGGTTGTGTTTGATGAGGCCTTCATGAGGCGTTTCTTTCCTCGTAAACTTAAAGAAGAAAAGCTAAGAGAATTCATCACTCTTAAGCAGAAATCCATGAGTGTGCATGAGTACAGCCTCAAGTTCACTCAATTGTCCCATTATGATCCAGAGACGGTTGCTAATATAAGGAGCAGGATGAGTTTGTTTGTGTCTGGGTTGTCTCGTCTGTCAAGCAAACTGGCTAAGGCTGCGATGTTGATAGGGGACATGGACATAGCAAGGCTGATGATCCATGTGCAACAAGTTGAGGAAGATAAGCTGAGAGATAGGGAAGAGTTCCGGAACAAGAAGGCTAAGACAACAGGAAACAAGTCCGGGCAGCAGAAGAGGAATGAGAACGGTCATCCTTTCAGCAAAAGCCAAATGGACCTGCTCCATCATTTGCTAGTGCACCTGCACCAAAGAACAATTGTGAGTTCAAGAATCAGAATTCTCAGAACTTCAGAGCTAGACCTGCATAGTCTCAAGGTAGTGTGGCACAAGGAGCTAATTAGACTCCTGCATGTGCTAACTATGGTAGGAACCACCAAGGAGCGTGTCGGGATGGCTCCACTGGTTGCTCCAAATGTGGTCAAATAGGTCACTTCATGAGAGAGTGCCCTAAGAACAAGCAAGGTAATGGTAATGTGGGCAATAGAGCCCAATCTTGTTCAATGGCTCTGCCAGACAGAG
Organism: Solanum etuberosum; assembly: GCA_029582245.1. NCBI lineage: Eukaryota > Viridiplantae > Streptophyta > Magnoliopsida > Solanales > Solanaceae > Solanum > Solanum etuberosum. The sequence continues at coordinate 74,294 of JAJONR010001054.1, read as the reverse complement.
TTGCACCTAGAGGAGCTACTTTAGGGACATGTGGAGGAGCAAACTACTTGTATGCTATCACCAGTCGCCAAGAGCTAGAGAATTCGACAGATATTGTCATTGGTATGATCAAAGTCCTTACTTTTGATATATATGCATTGTTAGATCCAAGCACGAGTTTATCTTTTGTGACTCCATATATTGCTATGAGGTTCGATATTAATCCCGAACAGCTTCTTGAGCCCTTCAGTGTTTCCACACATATTTGTGAGTCTATTCTAGCGAAGAGAGTTTCTCATGATTTTACCATTTATGTCAAACACAAGGACACCATGGCTGACTTAGTTGAGTTAGATATGGTAAAATTTAAGTGGCGGAGTAGTTAAATTCCAGTTTCCTAACGAGCCAGTTATAAAGTGGCGGAGTAGTTCATCAGTGCCTAAGGGTCGTTTTATTTCATACCTTAAGGCGAGGAAGTTAGTTTCCAAGGGGTGCATCTATCACTTAGTACGAGTTAATGACTCTAGTGTTGAGACACCACATATTCAGTCAGTTCCAGTCGTGAGTGAGTTTCTAGAGGTCTTTCCAGATGATCTTCCAGGAGTCCCTCCTAAGAGAGAAATAGACTTCAGTATAGATATTCTTCCTGATACTCGTCCTATTTCAATTACGCCATTGAGAATGGCTCTAGCTGATTTGAAAGAGTTAAAAGAGAAATTGAAAGACCTTCTTGATAAAGGTTTCATTCAACCAAGTGTCTCACCTTGGGGCGCTCCGGTCTTATTTGTGAGGAAGAAAGATGGTTCTCTTAGGATGTGTATTGATTACCGCCAATTGAGCAAGGCTACCATCAAGAATAAGTATCCCTTTCTGAGAATTGATGATATATTTGATCAACTTCAGGGTGCCACTTTCTTTTCTAAGATAGACCTCGGATCAGGCTATCATAAGTTGAGAGTAAGAGATAGTGATATTCCAAAGACTGCATTCAAGACCCACTATAGTCATTATGAGTTTCTAGTCATGTCTTTTGGTTTGACTAATTCTCCTGCAACGTTCATGGATTTTATGAACAGGGTGTTTAAGCCTTATCTTGATATATTTGTTATCGTATTCATTGATGACATTCTGATTTATTCGATCAATGAGGAGGATCATGCTAGTCATCTGAGAGTAGTGCTTCAAACACTTAGAGATAAAGAGTTGTATGCCAAATTTTCCAACTGTGAGTTTTGGCTTGAGTTTGTGGCGTTCTTAGGCCATATTATTAGTGGTGATGGGATTCGGGTTGACACTCAAAAGATTGAGGTAGTGCAAAACTGTCCTAGACCCATATCTCCAACTGATATTAGGAGTTTCTTGGGATTTGATGGTTATTATAGAAGGTTTGTCGAGGGGTTCTCATCGATTTAATCCCTGTTAACAAAGTTGACTCAGAAGACAACAAAGTTTCAATGGTCTGAAGCTTGTGAGAAAAGCTTTCAGGAATTGAAAACTAGGTTGACTACTGCCCAGTGTTGACCTTACTAGAAGGTACGCAAGGTTTTGTTGTGTATTGTGATGCGTCCAAAGTTGGACTGGGTTGTGTATAGATGAAGAATGGCAACGTCATAGCTTATGCCTCCAGAAATCTTAAGATTCACGAGAGGAATTACCCAACCCATGATCTTGAGTTGGTTGCTGTAGTATTCACTTTGAAAATATGGTGTCACTATCTTTATGGTGTTCATGTATATGTGTTCACCGATCACAAGAGTCTTCAGTATGTATTCAGTCATAAAGAGTTTAATCTTAGACAAAGGAGGTGGTTGGAGTTACTCAAGGATTATGACATGAGTATTCTCTATCACCCAGGTAAGGCTAATATTGTTGCTGATGCTTTGAGCAGATTGTATATGGGTAGTACTTCCCATGTTGAGGAAGGCAAGAAATAATTAGCCAAAGATGTACACAGACTTGCACGATTGGGAGTCTGGTTAAAGGATTCCAATGAAGGAGGAGTGGTGGTGATGAATGGGGATGAATCATCACTAGTGTCTGAAGTGAAAGAGAAACAAGACCAAGATCTTGTTTTGCTTGAATTGAAGGAAAATGTTCATAAGCACAAAGTGATGGCTTTTTTAACAAGGGGGAGATGGTGTATTGAGGTATCAAGGTAGATTGTGTGTACCAAAGGTGGATGAACTTCAAGAGAGGATCATGGAGGAAGCTATAGCTCCAGATACTCTATCCATCCGGGTTCCACAAAGATGTATCGTGACTTGAGAGAAGTCTATTGGTGGAGTAGTATGAAGAGGTGTATTGAAGAGTTTGTTGCTAAGTGCCCGAATTGCCAACAAGTCAAGGTAGAGCACCAGAGGCCCGGTGGTATGGCTCAGAACATCGAACTTCCGGTATGAAAATGGGAGATGATCAATATTGATTTCATTACTGGTTTACCGCGGACTCGCAGGCAGCATGATTCATTTTGGGTGATTGTAGATCGAATGACTAAATCAGCCCATTTCTTCTCGGTAAAGACTACCATTTCAGCAGAATATTATGCCAAGTTATATATTCAAGAGGTAGTCAAACTTCATGGAGTTTCGGTGTCCATCATATGTGCACAATTCACCGCACAATTTTGGATGTCTTTCAAGAATGGTTTGGGTTCGAAGGTAAATTTGGGTACTGCATTCCATCCTCAGGCTGATGGTCAAGGAAAGCACAAAATTTAGACTTTAGAGGATATGTTGAGGGCATGTGTGATCGATTTCAAGGGTAATTGGAATGATCACTTACCTGTCATTGAGTTTGCTTACAACAATAGTTATCACTGTAGCATCCAGAGGGCTCCTTATGAAGCTCTTTATGGGAGAAGATGTATATCTCCTATTGGATGGTTTAAGGTTGGTGAAGTTAGGTTGATAGGACCAGACTTGGTCCATCAAGCTATGGAGAAAGGAAAGATCATTTAAGAGAGGTTAGAAATAGTGCAAAGTCGTCAGAAATCCTATAGCGATGTTAGGGGAAGAAACTTAGAGCTTGAAGTGGATAATTGGGTGTATTTGAAGGCTTCACCCATGAAGGGTTTTATGAGGTTTTTCAAGAAGGGTAAACTTAGTCCACGGTATATTGGTCCTTACAGGATATCCAAGAGGATTGGCAATGTAGCCTATGAGTTGGAGCTACCGAGAGAGTTAGCAACAGTCCATCCAGTGTTTTGCATTTCAATGTTGAAGAAGTGTATGGGAGATCCTTCACTTATTATACCTACTAAAAATATTGGTATTAAGGACAACCTATCTTATGAGGAGATTCTCGTTGATATACTTTATCGTCAAGTGTGCAGGTTGAGAACCAAGGAGGTTGCATTAGTCCAGGTTTTATGGGGGAACCAGTTTATTAAGGAAGCTAATTGGGAGGCTAAGGAGGATATGAAGAAGAGATAACCACATCTCTTTGCTTCCGGAGAAAATTCAAACCAAGGTACTAATTCTTTTCTTGGTACTTTTAAGTTGAAATGTTGTGTTAATCTGCATGTTGAGTGTTTGAGTTGGATGTAGATGTTTCCACCCTCATTTTACTTAGGGTAATCTTATTCGAGGATGAATGTTCCCAAGGGGAGATATTGTAACACTTCGGTCTTAGAAAGAGTTAAATTTAGAAAGAACTAATTTGGAAAGAGCTAATTTGAGAATTTTGCTAGTTATGCTTAAGTTGTGAGTTTTGGGTCAACTTCAAACGGACATAACTTTCAGTACATGATGATTTAGGTGCCCATAAGATATCAAATGAAAGGTCTTTGAATCCTCTTTCCAATGCATCCGAGTTTGCTAAATTACCAGTTTGGATTATGGAGATATGCCATTTGAAGTCAGCCTGTCCAGATAAGGAAAGTTACCCGGATTAATGAGGGGTATTTTGGTCTTTTCCTTACCCCTTCAACTTAAAACGTTTTTAGTTATACTTTAGGGGTCAAAACTGATTTGGGTTAGTTTTCACAATCCTAAATACGCTTAGGGTTTTGAGAGTAGTTCAAGAAGAGGAAAAGAGGAGAAAAGAGGAAAGGTTCAAGGCGTTCGTCAAGATTCATGAGATTTGTTGAGGAATTACGCTAAATTAAGGTATGTAAGCTCTCATAGTATTGGGTTCGTTCACCCACACGCCAATCATGGGATTTTAAATCCGTAATTTCATTCTTGAGGTAGAATGATTTGAGTTCTTGATGAGTTTCTTGATGTTTTGTTCTTAAATCGTTAATGATGAGTTTGATGAGTTCTTGAGATGAATGGTAGGAGTTTGAGGGTTTTTTTTGAGTAAATTTTTGTTGGGTATTCGAATCTAAGTGAGTTGGGAAGAAACCATTTGATTCTAGGAGAATTGGGGCAAAAAATCAAAGAAGAAAATTCGTTGGGAAGTTCTAGGAAGATGATGGGGCGGCGCGCCCAAGATGCGCCAGAGGGTCTGGGGCGGCGCGCCAGCAGTGCGCCAAGAATGAGTCTCTGAAGTTTAGGGGCTAGCGCCACGGTCGCCTGCCCCCACCTTTTTCCGTCGTTTGCTCCGTCTAAGTTCTTTTAATGTGTACCTTTACTCCTTTCTGATTCTAACTACTCTAAACTACATCTAAACATCGAGAGATCATTCATAACATGAATCATAACCCTTGAATTCATAATTCAAATTCAAGGTAGAGTTAAGAGTAAAGTCTTGAGAGTTCTTTCGAGTCAGTTTGAAAAGTCTTTTACAAATTTTTAAAACTTATTTTAAGACTTGTGTACTTGAGTATGAGGATGAGGAGAGTTTAGTTTCACTTTTCAAAATGAATATATGGGAACTAAGTATTCCCACGTGTAAATGTTTTTACATTTAAAATTAGAGGAAACATCGATTTCCAAATGTGTTCATGAGGAGTTTCAAGTATAATATCTCTTAAGAGAATCTTTTGGAAGATAATATCAAAGTTTGAGGATGAGGAAATGTTTTTAAACATATGAGCTGAGATATATTATTGGAGTAGTATTGAGCACCGATATGAGGACGAGTTCAAACAACTCAAAGTCCTCATGATAAACCATGTAGCCAACGTAGGTAGAAAGGGTCATACTTTTTAGATGATTCCTTCTTGCTTTTTAAGAATAGCTTAGTGGATCCACTTAGTTGAGGATGTCTTATACTCCAGTAAGGTGTAGGACAATTCTGGCAGCGTGGGCGAGACGTTGTATAATCACATAGCTCATAGTGATGGTTGTCGGTTAGAGAATCTCCCAAATTAGAGTAAAACAGTAATTATTTTATTTTAAAATACATTGAGTTATTATCTAATGTTTTAAAATCTTTCTTTATAATGCTTATTTATTATTGCTTTTATATTGAACTGAGTTGAGAATTTCTCAGTTTGAGTATCTTTGAGTATCCTTGAGTTGAGCTGAGATGAGCTGAGTATGTTATTCCTTTTTATCAGTTCAAGCTTATGTCTCTGCTTTAGAGTTCCCCTTGCATGCTCGTACATTCCATGTTCTGATGCCATTTTGCCTGCATTGTTACATGATGCAGATACAGGAGATCGGGGTCATCAACAGGCGCTTCGTTGATACCATTTGTAGTTCGAGTTAGCTTTGGTGAGCCTCCTTGCTTACGGAGGATTCCATTTACTTTTTAGTTTTTGTTAGGATGTTGCGGGTCTTTTCCCGACTTCCATCATATTTATTAGAGGCTTCATAGATAGATAGACAACAGTAGTTGAGAAGTCTATTTCATTTTCTATTGTTAATGTTCTATACTTCAGTTACCCTTGTGGACAGTTTGAATATTTTTAAATGTTCTTAGTTAAGTATTTGAGACATTTGAGTTAAAACTTTATACTTGGCTTATCTTATGTTGAGTAAGTCTTCCGCTGAGAGTTGAATTAGGCGAAGGGTTCGCTTGGGGCCAGCAATGGTTCTTGAGTGCCGGTCACGTCCAGGGTGTAGGCTCGGGGCGTGATAGAATGCCCGCAGTTTCTACACCAAAGTTGTTTGTTATGTCCTAAACTTCAAAAACAGTATATATATATATATATATATATATGTATACAAGTGGTATACACTTATAAATAATTTATAATTGAGCTTAAATCGATAGATTTGCTATATGGTCCAAACTTGGCAAAACGTCCATAGAACTTCGCAAAAAAATCATAAAAGAGTTCCTAGATGATTAACATAGCAAATCAAGTTTAAATCATGAAGATACACCAATAAATATCAATTTATATATTCAAAAACTAGATCCAAACGTAGTTAATAGAAGGGGAAATGATTGCCACATGTAGCGATCACGTTTCTAGGCATAGGGGAAACCTTTAATGAATGTTAAAAACTAACTTTCATCATGCAAGAACTCCATTAGAACCCTCTTGTCAGCTTTCTTTCCGGTTAGGAAGTGAAAAGAAATGTTTTTTATGGGTTAAAACGTTGAGTAGCCGACATACCACATTTTTTTACCCAACCTGGTTCGCGACCCGGATTCTGCCCAGGTTGTCTGCAGTAAAACCCTCATAACATTTTACTGTGATGTCGGCTTGACACGGAGTTTTTGCATTGCAAACAAGACTTGTAGGCCTTCAATTTGATAGGTAATGGGCTTTGTTACTCTTTATATATTTGGAGAAAACATCCAAGACATTTGACCCAAAAAAAAGAAAATCTTATTAGAGAAACTTTGATAACTTTTGCCGACCTTACTTTCGCTAATTTTCTTGACTTCAAAACTTAACACATGACCATTGGCTGTTATAATACCTTGTAACACATTATTCTTAGCATGTTAGATACTCATAGGCTTATCCGCAGGTATGGGATAATTTAAACCTTTCAAACGGGCGAAGTGCTACCCAATCCATTTCTTTAATCCTGAACCTTTGTTCGAGGGGTTCCTTTGACCTAAAAGTTTAGTTTAGTTCCTTGATATTGCCATCCATTTGCAATCTTAATGTCCAATGTACTATACCAGGTCATATACACCTGATATAACCACTCCATACTACGCCACATATATTATACAAGAATACAGTAAAAGGTATGGGATCTCAAGAAGAGGAAAGCTAGGGTTTTCTATCGTTCATCGAATTTCATCAATTTTGCCAAGAACTTTGTTCTTCCGAGGTATGTAAGGCTATCATAGTGTTGGACTAGTTCATCGTCACGCCCTACATCTACTTTCAAATCAGTAAAAGAGTAATCAAGGGTTCTATCCTTAGATTTTAGTATTCTTGAGATGAGTTGATATTGAGTTCTGAATTCTTGAGTTGTTGATTATTAAATTCCTATTCCTAATCATTGAATTGTCATACAATGTGAATTGTGAATATTGAGTTCATTGTGTATGACTATGTTTCAGCATGAATCCTATTTTGAGTATTCAATTTAAACAGTGTTTTGAGGAAGTAAAGAACAGTTTGAGAAAGAGTACAAGGGAACTAAGTATTTCCCAAATGTTCATAATTACATGAAGAAAAAGGATAGACTTTTTGAGAAAATTTAAAAGTGTTTTCCAGAAAGATTATGTACATAGTAGTTACCTCTTAAAGAGGCCCCTTTTGAGTAATTATCTCAACCCAGAATGTTTTTTTACATTAAGTAAAGAGAAACCTTATTTTCTAAATGAACAATGTGTTTTAGAGACAGTTCAGAATAGTTACCTATTTTAAGAGGATAGTTTGAGCAATTATCTCAAACCAGAGAAAGAGTAATGTTTTTATACAATTGAGCAACAGTATATATATATATATACATATTATTGGGAGTAGTATTGAGCACCGATATGAGGGAGAGTTTAGACAACTCACAGCCCCCATAAACCATGTCTTGCCAACATGGGTGCAGGATCATACTTTTTAGATGAATCCTTAGTGCCTTCGGGCAGAGCTTAGTGGATCCACTTAGTTGAGGTGTTCTTTATCCCGACATGATATAAGATAGTTCTGGTAGCGTGGACAAGATGTTGTATCATCACTTAGCTCATAAAGATGGTTGTCGGTTAGAAAATCTCCCAATAGATTTAAAGTTTATTTTTATATACCACTTATTATGTTAAAGTTCAGAGATGAGAAAGTATTTTTTAAAGCTAAATGGTTTCATTCCTTTAATTCTTTACATTTAGTTGAGTTTATGTCTTACTATTGTAGTCCTTTCTTTCAGTTATATCCCCTCGACTGTATTTCATACTCGTACATTCAAATGTACAGATGTCATTTGACCTGCATATTTTATGATGCAGATACAGGTGTTCAGGATCATCAACAAGCACTTCATTGAGATCAATTGACACTCCAGTTAGCTTTGGTGAGCCTCCTTGCATTCCGGAGGATTCCCCTTTTCCTTTCAGTTTAGTCTTTTTAGGGTTAAGGAGTGTGTCTGTATTTCCCCTTTGTTTGAGATGTTTTGAGATTGGTTTGCAAAGTAATATTATTATTATTGCAATTAAGTATTTTCAGACAGTTTGAGTTCAGTATTTTCTTGAGTTTGAATATTCTAAATTTTATTTTAAAATTTCTTTATGCTTGAGTAAGTCTTCCGCTAAATAGTTAGCCAGGCCAAGGGTTCACTTGGGGTCAGAAATGATTCTCAGGTGTCGGCCAAGTCCAGGGTATAGGCTCGGGGCATGACAATGGGCTGCTTATCAATATCCTTTACATTAACCATGTGGTATATACAACCTTTAGCAATCCACTTCCGAGCCCTAATATATGAAATAAACTTACCCTTGGGCATTGTTGAATTACCTTCCAACTCAAGGACTAGCTCACCTGGAAAGTAAAATCTGACTATCTTTGCATTACAATCAATATTAGCATAGCAAACTACCAACCAATCCATACCCTTAATAACATCGAAATCTCGCATATTAAACTCAACTAAATCAGCGGAGGTTTGATGATCATTAATTAACACCGTACAACCTCGATAGGCACGACTAGGTAAAATAGAGTCACCAACCGGTGTAGAAACCTCAACTGGTTGTGGCAACAACTTATATTTCATGTCAACCTTACTAGCAATAAATGGAGTAATATATCAAACTGTAGAGCCAGGGTCTATCAATGCGTAAACAACTTGAGAAGATATCATCAATATTTCTATGACAACATTGGGAGATGCCTCAGAATCTTATCGGCCCGTGAGTGCATAAAAGTGGTTCTGGCCACCACTAGAACCTGATGTGTCTCTTCCACCTCTCCCTCTACCACGACCCTGAGTAGACTGTGGTCCTTGTCGTGAGGTATGGACTGAGGGTGAAGAGGATGTTGTGGATCCTGACGGCTGGGCCAGCTCACCTCTACTCAACCTCAGGCACCAACTAATAAAATTTCATGTCAGCCCAGAGGGATATCATGCACCTAAACCCTCTCTATATTGCCAAGTGTGTGGCTTACCACATTGTGTACATAGAGGAGTAGCATATCTTATCTATACGAAACACTCATTTGATGGCCCTTAGGCTAGCCTGATGTCATGCCTCGAGGCTACCCCCTTCACGTAACACATGACCTAGAATCATGAGTGACCCCAAGCTAACCCTGTGTCTGGCACATATCAAGCATATTGAGAATAATGGAATAAGACAAGTACTATGTGTAAGCTAAGATAATGGATAACTGAAAGTGGGTAAAACCCAACTAGTCTAAATATATAAAATATAATGAAAGTCTAGTGATGACCGAAACACCACATAACAACTCAAGCTACATCTACTACTATGTCTGAAAAGCCTCTAACTGAGTTGGTTTACTGGGACATGTCCCCAGCTAATTCTAACAAAACCGAAAAACTAAATATCAAGACTGAAATGAAAAGCATGTCTATTCTCCTCGAAGTATGAGGACTCACCACTGAAGCTGCTGAATTCTGATCGAGAATCGATCTAAGCATGATCTGTATGGATGTAGCGCAGATTATGCATCTATACTTAGAATGTACTGAGCATGCAGGATATAGATACTAAGTTGAACAAATATATATAAGTTGAACAAAGCATAACTGAGCAATGACATAAACTGAGCAAGAATGTAAATACTGAAACATAACTGAAAAACTATGTTGAATGCAATGACTAAGTACTAATCATGAACACGACATGCTAAACTGAATGCTGAGGTATATACTGAAAACTTGGTCAAATACACTAAGAGTCTGACTGTGGGAGCTACTATTAACCGACATAAACTGCCTGAGCTAAACGTGGAGTCCGATGTATACGCCCCATCGAGTGGACCCAATATACCTTGACAGGGGTATAAACACATGACTGGCGTGATCACTAAATATGATGCCCAACAAAGGGGACTTATAATCATACATGGGCACGTAGTTCTGGGACTATGAGGGTACGCTGAACCCTAGTCCAACTCGGTGCTAAGTCTACTCCCAACTGAATACATATAAAGCTAAAATGTACTAGATACTAAATAGCTCAAAATACTGACATTCTAACTGAGAATGCAACATTTATATACTGAGATTGTGATATTTCAAATCTGGAGCATGATTTTCTGTTTAACTGACCTAACAAGTATAATTCATGAACAAAGAAAATTTACACAAACTAGGGTACTGAGTTTTTACACAAGGAATTAAGCAAATGTTCCAAGAAACATGCTATTTCGATTAAGGATACTACAACATCTATATCACAACAAATCTCCAACGTTTTAGAAAGCCTAGGTCTAAACAAGATATGGAGAATCAAGGAACTGACTGAATTTTAGGGACCTAGTGGACGAAAGCAATCCACTAATAAAATCCCACATACCTTGTGATGGAACTACGGAGAAATCCTTTGGATTTTAGGGCTGAACTCAAAGAAAACCTCCTGCTTGTTCTTGAGCGGGCTGATCGACTTTCCTCTTCTTTTTGCTCTAATTCGGGTGATTTTTGGAGAATGAAGGTTTTGGTTAGGTTCTGACTAGATTATTGGGTTAAGACTGAGTAAAACGTCGTAGTTTAGGTATTAAACAATGTAGTTTTAATGCCCAATTCATAGGGTAAAAGACCAAAATGACCCTGACTTAAAAGCTAACGAGGGCCACCCACGAGGCCACTGACGGACCGTCGAAGGGACCACGGCCCGTCAAGTGGGTTATGGTTCTTGGACAGTGCCTACTGGTTCTTGGTACCTTCGTCCATGGTCCATTTCACGGACCGTATGAAGGACCACGGGTCGTGAAGGCCAACGTGGTTCTTCACTTTGGGCTAGGGTGTCTGCTTAATAAGTCGACGGGCTTGTCAGTGGGACTATGGCCCGTGCAGGGCTCTGTGGTCAACCACATGCGGCTGGGTGTGAACCATGATGAGGGTGACGGGTCGTGGTTCCTTTCGCGGCCTTTGAACCATCTGTAGTTCCTAAATTTTCTGTTGTTCAGTCAAAGATAGGTTCTAAGGTGTTATAATATCTCCCCTTTGAGAACATTCATCCTCAAATGAAGTCTAAACAAGCTGAGTGTGGAGGGAAGGAGCTTCAACCTTACCACTAAGTACTAGAAACTGATATCTAACTAAACTGAGTTCCAAGAACATGCAAATATATTGAAATGCAAGAAAAACTGAGGTAACAAGATACTAAGACTCAATTACACAAGAGTAAACAGAGAGACTGGAGAGGAACTATTACCTCAAGCTGAAATGGAATCGGAAGGAAAGAGGTGAGGATACTTGGCCATCATGGTTGCTTATGCTTCTGCTTCCCAAATAGCTCCATCAACGTAATATTCCTCCACAAAACCTTTACTGAAGTGACTTTCTTATTTCTCAACCTACGAACCTGATGGTCAAGAATTTCAACTGGCACTTCTTCATAAGTGAGACTATCTTTCACAGCCACACTCTCTAATGGTACTATCGAAGCTGGATCACCCACACACTTCTTCAACAAGGAGATGTGAAAGACTGGATGAACCGCTGCTAGTTCTTCTGGCAACTCTAACTCATAATCCACCTTACCAACCGTTTTCAGGATTCTATAAGGACCTACATATCTAGAAATGAGCTTCCCTTTCTTGCCAAATCTCATCACCCCCTTCATAGGTGACACCTTCAAGAAGATCCAATCATCGATTTCAAACTCTAAGTCCCTTCTCCTCACATCTTCATAGGACTTCTGACGACTGTGGGTTGTCTTTAGTCTATTTCTGATGAGTTGAACTTTATTCATATCTTCATGAAATGAATCTGGCCCAATCAAGAATGCTTCACCTACTTCAACCAATTTGGGACCTGCATCTACGCCCATATAGTGCCTCATACGGGGCCATCTAAATACTGGAATGGGAGCTATTATTATAGGCGAACTCTATGAGAGGTAGATGATCATTCCAACTACCCTTGAAATCGATCACGCAAGGTATCAACATGTACTTTAAGGTCTGAATGGTACACTCTGCCTGACCACCTGTTTGTGGATGAAATGTTGTACCGAGATTTACCGGAGTACCAAGACCTTTCTTAAACGATTTCCTAAAATGAAAGGTAAACTGAGGACCTCTATCTGAGATGATAGACAAGGGAACCCTATGTAACCCTGCTATCTCATTGATGTAGAGTTTGGCGTAGTCCTCCACTGAATCTGTAGTCTTAACAGCCAAGAAATGAGCGGACTTAGTAACTCTGTCCACTATCACCCAAATGGAGTCATGATGTTTGCGAGTACGAGGTAAACCCATAATGAAGTCCATGTTTATCACTTCCCACTTCCATGTAGGAATGTTAATCTCTTGATTCATACCTCCTGGTTTCTGATGTTCTACCTTAACCTGTTGACAGTTAGGACACTTAGACACAAAATGTGCTATGTCCCTCTTCATGTCGTTCCACCAAAACACTTCTCGTAGATCACGGTACATCTTAGTTGCACCTAGATGAATAGAATACCTGGAGTTATGAGCTTCTATAAGGATCTGCTGCCTCAACTCACCCACCTTAGGAACACATAAGCGACCCTGGTAACAAAGCACACCATCTCCCCCTTGAGAGAAAACCTCAACTTTTTGCTGATGAACTGCACCTTTCAACTGGAGTATTATAGGATCGCTATCTTTCTTTTCCTTAACCTCCGCTACCAACAAAGATTCTTACCCATTTTGAACTATCACACCACCATTTGAGGCGTCCATAAGGCAAACTCCTAAGCGAGTAAGCCGGTGAACATCTTTGGCTAGCTCCTTCCTTTCTTCCCCAACATGTGTTACACTACCAATAGACAGCCTGCTGAGAGTATCAGCCACTACATTGGCCTTACCCAGATTATAAAGCACATTCATGTCATAGTCTTTGAGGAATTCAAGCCATCTCCTCTGAAAAAGATTCAACTCTTTCTGGGTGAACCCATACTGGAGACTCTTATGATCTATGAACATATTAACATGAACTCCATACAAGTAGTGTCTCCAAATCTTTAGGAAAAATACTATGGCTGCAAGTTCGAGGTCATGAGTCGGGTAGTTCTTCTCATGGACCTTAAGATGTCTAGAAGCATAATCTATGACCTTACCTCGCTGCATCAACACACAACCTAGGCCGACTCTGGATGCATCACCATAAATCACATAACCATCTGAACCATCTGGTAGAGTCAAGACATAAGCTGTAGTCAACCTAGTCTTCAGTTCTGAGAAGCTTTTCTCACAGTCATCTGACCACTGAAATTTGACCTTCTTCTGAGTAAACTTGGTCAATAGGGAAGCTATGGATGAAAATCCTTCAACAAATCTCCTGTAATAACCGGCCAAACCCAAGAAACTCCTAATATCTGTTGGAGAGGTGGGTCTGGACCAACGCTGTACTACTTTAATCTTCTGAGAATCCACTCGGATCCCTTCGCTGGATACCACATTACCAAGGAAAGCGATGGAGTGTAACAAGAATTCACATTTGCTGAACGAATAGTTGGCGATCTTTGAGAGTTTGTAGAACAACTCTCAGATGAGTCGCATGCTCCTCCTCACTCCGATAATAAATGAGGATATCATCGATAAAGACGATGATGAACAAGTCCAAATACTATTTGAACACCCTATTTATTAAGTCCATGAAAGCTGCAGAAGCCTTTGTTAGTCCAAAAGACATAACTATAAATTCATAATGACCATACCGAGTTCTGAAAGCCGTCTTCGAAATGTCACTATCTCTGACTCTGAGTTGATGATAGCCAGATCTGAGGTCTATCTTAGAAAAGCAACTAGCACCCTGAAGTTGGTCGAACAAGTCATCAATCCTGGGGATGGGATACTTATTCTTGATTGTGACTTTGTTCAATTGTCGATAGTCAATGCACATTATGAGGGAACCGTCTTTCTTTTTCACAAACAACACTGGAGTACCCCATGGAGAGATACTAGGTTTAATGAAGCCCTTATCTAGAAGGTTTTTCAACTACTCTTTTAATTCCTTAAGCTCGGCTAGAGCCAATCTGTAAGGCGGAATTGAAATATGCTGGGTATCTAGGGGGAGATCTATTCCGAAGTCGATTTCCCCTTCAGGAGGAACTCCGGGAAGATCTTATGGGAACATTTCTAGAAACTCATTTACTATCGGGACTGACTCAAGAATTAGGGTTTCGGACTTCGAATCCTTAACCCGAACAAGATGATAGATATATCCTTTGGAAATCATTTTTTTGTTCTTAAGGTAAGAGATAAATCGACCCATAGGGACTAAGCTACTACCCTTCCTCTCTAAGACTAGATCTTTTAGAAACTGAAACCAAACGATCCGAGTTCTACAATTGACTGAGGCATAACAGGAATATAACCAATCTATGCTTAGAATGATATCAAAATCTACCATTTCTAAATCTACAAGATCAGCTAAGGTGACATTCTAAGAGACCGTGATAAGGCAATTTCTGTATACCCGTCTAGCTATAACTGGGTCACCAACTGGAGTAGAAAGTGAGAAGTGTTCTGAGAGAGTTTTTGCACTGACACCGAAGTTTACTGCTATATAGGTAGTTACAAAAAGCAGTGTAGCCCCAGGATCTAACAATGTATAAACAACTAAAAGAAAGACTCATAACATACCAGTGACCACATCAGGAGAATCTTCCTGGTCTGGCAAGCTTGGAGAGCATACAACATGTTCAGGCGCTGACCGCCACCTGTACCAGATAAAGCAGCCTGCTTAGTTGGGCGACATGTTGTTGCTGCTGGAGCTGTAGACTGAGCCCTATTGTTATTACCTTATTGCCCCTGCTTGGCAGAAGGGCAATCCTTCAACCTATGGATAGATTGACCACACCCAAAGCACCCTTCCTTGCCTACAAGACACTCACCCGGATGGTTCTTACCACACTTTGGAAAAGTTGGGAATGTCCTGTTACCTGAAGTAATCCCCAGAGACATAGAGCCTGATGACCTAATTTCTAATCCTGTCGAAACCTAGGGGATGGAGCACTAGCTGATGAAGGTGTTGGGGTTGTAGACCTCTGCTGAAACTGTGAGAGATTTTCACCATCTGACTTTTACTGTGAGTATTCATAATTTCCTGTTCTGGCCTTATTGTTATCCTTAGCCAATTCCCTAAGCTTATCCCCCTCAACCTGCTAAACATGAGTCATTGGTCTGGAGATATCCATATCCCCTAAGCATAGCATTCTTGACTCGGTCTTCACAAGAATGGATGCCCCAAATAAGAACTTACTCATTTGTGCCCTTGGATTGGCTACCAAGTGCGGAGCATACCTGGAGAGCTGGGTGAACTTCAGCCCGTACTCTTGGATCGACATTGAACCCTGCTTCAAGTTTATAAACTCTTGTGCCTTAGCTTCTCTCAACTCCCTTGGGAAGAACCTATCCAGAAAAGCTCTAGTAAAACAATCCAAAGTCACAGGAGCTGCATTCTCACCCCTGTTTTCCTTCCACTATGTGAACCAAATATGAGTTACATCCTTCAGTTGATAGGATGCTAACTCAACACTCTCAGTATGAGTCACTTGCATAACTGCAAGAATATTCTAAACCTCATCAATAAAGTTATATGGGTCCTCACAAACCTTCGACCCTAGAAATTCTAGCGGATTCATACGAACAAACTCTCAAACCCTAGTTGCAGCTGAACCACCATTAGTGTTTGCAGGAACTAGGGCCTGCTGATTGTTTTGATTGGCCATACTCTGAGACAAGAGCTGAATCACATTCAAAAAGCATAAATCATGTGTGAACTCTTAGCATCTCATTTTAACTAGTCGAATTGTCTATGTGAGTCTTGCAATGACCATTGTGCACCAGCTTAACTTGTGGAGTGGTGATCGATGGGTGTGTTTGATGCCATGTGTGGTGAGGTTTTCTTGAAATGTGTGCATGACTATACCTAGAACTTGCCCATTGGTCCAATTTACTATCATTGGTGAATGAAGGAAATTATCTTAGGCATAAATTTTTGAGAGTGAGCCTAATTGCTATACCTTTGTGTTACCACCTTGTGAGCGTGTGAACCTATCTTGGCACCATTTGAGCCTAACCTTTTATTTAGATGAAACATGACCACAAATGACCTGGTCCTCCCCACCTAAAACCTTCGTGAAGCATTGGTTTTTTTTGAATAGCCAACTTAGGCCAAATGTCTAAGTTGGGGGTGTGGTAAGAATAAGGAAAGAAATCAGGCAAGAAGTTTGTGAAATTCATCCTTCAAAGCATGTGTGGAAAATGATGGAACCCCTCCATATAAAAAAGGGGAAAAAAAGAAAAATAAAGTAAAGAAATGATAAATGTGTATCTATTGTTCAATGTTGTGGAAATAAAACGGGTGCTCGATGAGCTAGAACTAAAATTTTGTTTGCTATGAATAGGCCAAGGATGAGTTGTGAAGATGAAAAAAATGAAAGAAAAGGAAAAGAGGTGAAATTTAAGCCATGCTTCATGAAGGTAGAGTCACGAAGCTGAAATGATCATACCATTACCCTCAGCCCAATTACAAGCCTTGAAAGACCTTTTTGATCATTCATGAGCCAAGTGATGTGTTGGTCGGAAAATATGGGCAAGCCTATGGGTGAAATCATGCATGTTTTTCTCATTGGGAGTGTGAGAGTTGATGGCAATTACTTAATTGTAATCCTTGATTGTCTTTGTGAGAGCATGAAATAATTCTTGATGTAAGGGCATTCGAATACTCTTGTTGACCATGAATTTTCAGTTGAAGTGAGAATTTGTGAGCTTGAACTATAATTGATGATGGCTAGTCATCGTTTGAAACTTTTAGTGCACAATTGAACATTTGATGTGTGGATTGAACCTTGTGTGCATTCATGTTGAGTCTCAAGGAGCAATATTTGTAGACATCCATGTTGGCATGATCGATCTTGTATTTTACTTGAGGACAAACAAAAGTTTAATTTGGGGATATTGATGAGTCAGAAATTTCGACTCATTTAAGGCTTCTTATTCGATGAATTAGTGTCCTCAATGCCTATTTTGTGCTCATAACTGATGTTAATTTGTTTATATGCAGCAATGAAGGACGTAGAACTTGGAAAGGATATTACAATGCAAAAAGGAGCAAAAAAGTTGGAAAAGATGAAGAAAAGAGAAGTTGGAGCTCCAAAAAGCCTTTGGGCGACACGCCGAGTGAGCATCCAGCTCGCCAGAAATTCCACCGAAGTAGACCATGTACTAAGCCAGCTCGGCGAGCGAAAGAGCATTTCAGTGATGCGCCGAATGGAACGGCGATCGCAACCCAGCTCACCAAATCTTCCACAAAAATTGGACGCATGAGTCAAGACAAAAGGCAAGAAGACGTGCACGTTGGCGGATCACCGAGTCATTCGGTGATCCTGACTAATCTCGCCGAGGGGACTCCGTGCTGAGATTTTGGGAAATTTTCTGAAAAATATATATTGATTTTTGGAAAGAGTTTTAGAGAGTTAGAAAGTTATACAGTTTTTAGAGCTTCTTACACTATTGAACACTCTTGTAGAGGATTTTTATCTTAGATTTGAGGAGTTAGGATTGTAGTCTGAATGTTTTGATTGAGCATTGAAGATTGTTGACAAACTTGGATGGATAATCTTTTTGGTAATTATTTCTTGTTTTTTACTATGTTTGGTTAAAATCCCTTCCCTTAGTAGTTTGATCATGTAATAGAATACATAAATTAGCTTATGTGTATTATTAATTTCTGAATTTAATATTGTTTTGAAATGAGTTCAATTGTTTATTCATGTTTTCATTGATAAGCTGAAGTTGTAAATTCGGTTCTAGCTTAGCTCTCTATGCTTGCTTGAGAAAGATGCTTAGAGTAGAATGAATGATTGATAGTTGTATCGATTTGCATCTTTACAACCCAACTTCAGAATGTCGGTTTAATTAAGGAATTGGGCTGATTTGTATTGTTAAGCTTGCCAAGGTTCGGAAGAACGTGCTTGAAACATGAAAGTTGATTGAGAAATGGATATCGTAATTACAACATATCCTACACATTAAGATTCAACAACTTAAAGCAATTAGTAATTACCCATTAAGAGAAATTAGTATTCGATTGCTCACACTCCTAAGGTCCTCTCTCTAATAGTTCAATTCCCGTGTTAATTACATTTGTTGAAAATTGGTTACTAAATTCACCCATTTGATATTGATAATTGAAACTCCTCGATTTATTTTATTTTGCGTAGCCTTTTTCTTCTACAAATGATTAGAACACATCTTTACTTCGTACTTGAATTATTTACCGTATCACTCCCTGTGGGATCGACCCCAACTCATCGTTGGATTTATACTTGTTAGCGACCGCCTACACTTTGAATCGGAAGAAGTGTAGTTGAGCGTTATCACTCACAATTTCAGCAAATAAACTAATTTATATGACTAGTCTTATTTAAAAGAGTAGTTTAATGACATTGATGAACTTGGACTTCTAGCCGCAATCGCATTGGTCAACAGGGTCAAGTCTACCTTGGCCCTTCAGTCTAAACATGAGAGACCATCCACGAACACAAAGGGTCTAGGCCCTTCCTCTCTGCGAACGCAAAGTTGTGCCCATGAATGTGGTGACCAATTCACTTGTTCTCCATTAACACGTTTCTAAACCTGCAAATGCATAGAACAAATGAATGGTGCACTAGCCAAGGCTACACCAGCTCAACTTGGAGTTGGCAAAATGCCCTGAAGGGAACTTGGGATTCGTTTGGAACCCTGGGCAAACAAATAAACTATGCTACCTAAAGAAATTTGGCAACCTAGCCTCAATGGAGATGTTGAAACTTCCAACATATGTCATTTCAAAAAAAGTAGGTCCCACACCCAAACATTGTTTTAAGCGAAAACCATAAGATAACCCAAAATGAGCCCAGAAGCCTCAGGGACCGGCACCAAACGTCTTCCTAATGTTTGATAACTCAAAATTGCATTCTCATGCTGTCTACCTAATGTTTTGACTGAAGTAAATTGTTCAAGTTTCAAAAGCTCCAAAATATTGAAATTTGCATTAAAACTATATGAACAAGTAGGTGACCAAAGGGTAAGTCCCAAAAAGTCATAAATTACATGGGTCGCTATAGGAAAGCTCTAAACACTGAAAATAACACAATTAAAATAAAATTATCATGGAGGGTCATTGCATAATTCAAACAAGTAATCATACTTATTTCCATAAATATCATGCAATACAATATTTTCCAAGGACCTAGTCTTGACTATAAGAGATTATAATACAAAGACATGACAAAGAAAGAAAAGACACAAGTTTCGCCTGAAAGAGAGATATAAATAAGCTGATAATGAATATTTTTCACTTAAATTAAAAATTTAAGCAATCTAAAATATACCAAACACCAAAAAATTATAGCGAGAGTAGTATAACTACACCACATATACTATTTGACATCATTGATTGACTAAAATAAGTTGACGCAGCACTTCCTAATATCAACATGTATCTCTATGCAATAACCTTACACCACCCCATCATACTTCACCCCATTACCTTTACAATTCACAGAGGATTATAATTTATCTTCTTATGTCCTTAGATCAGTCTCGTTGTACTTGGTTGGTAGAAGGGTTTTCCCTTCTTACAACATTAGCGATATCACGTACTATCGAGCCTTAGTGGTGGCTTCCTTTTTAGATGGGGTGCTGGTGAATGTGGGGGCGTAGGTGGAAGAGGAATTGAGGTAATTTTATATGAAAGGTAGGGTGAGCTTTCCATTCCCCCCTTTGATCAATATTTTATGCACACACATCATATAATATGATGCAATTGAGGGTAAAGGGTGTACCCGGGAATAACAAGAAGAGTAAGGGTATCTCTAAGGGAAATGGTAGTGAAGGCCTTAGAGGGGTGGAGATGAGGCTGACCAATAATAGCATGCGGGACCCTTTGAGCACATAGAGGTGGACATGGACACCATGAGGTAGATCCTAAGGGATTTTCTAGTGCCTCCTTGAGAGTCTGAGTCATTGAGTTCTGCTCAGAGTGTCTATGGTTTTTTATAAAGTTTCTTCATGTCCCTGGATGAAGCTCATATAGAGCATCGGGTAGACTTGGAGACTGAGAAGAAGAAAAGGCGCTCTCAGAACAAGATGCTTGTACGAATGTGGAAGGGGTAGAGACCCTTCTAATGACCCTATAGAGATACTTGAAGCACCTGAGGTGACAAAGGAGGAAGCTCAATAGTTTTCCTTTTTGAGAGGAATCGACAACACGAATTCAAGTGACTCATATACCAATTTTTATGAGGCGACTAGCTAGGTAGTGGCACAGTGCATCTCCCCTCGTCCTCTCTTTTATCCCCCTTTTGGTAATGATTGGTTTCCCTAATAGGGCTTGTTGTAACTAATTTGATTTCTGCATCTTTTGGATAATATATTTTTATTGGATGATTTGAATTTTTATGGGTTTCGTTGATAGCTCTCAAAAGATAATTGTCTGTTTTTGGGCCGATACTATTTATAGAATATAAGCTTTTCTAAATTATGAAGTTTCATCGCATTGGGTATGTGGATTTCCTAAAATAGGGAACTTAATTTGGGACACTATTTTACACTTGTATGTTAGAGCTGACGATCTTTTCACTGTGGCAAATCAATGTGCGCTGCGATGAGGGACTTCTCGCTGCAGTGAGTACGTTATAGCAATTCAAGCCTCATTAATGCGGACCTCTATAATTCGACCACGTGCGCTACAATGGCCACTCTTTTATGGGAGTGAGCCCATTGTCGCGAGGATCCCCGTGCTTCAGCAATACCTGTCGGGTGGAATGGTAAGTACAGAAGCTTTCTCACCATTGACATGAATATTCTTTGTCACTCTTACTTCAACATACCAATACTTCCAATATTATCTCAGTACACAATTAATTTACCATTGTCTTAACACTAAATTTTAATCAACACATTAATATGACTTCTATGAGAAAAGGTCCAAAATAGTCCTTTATTTTTGTCTTTAGACACCAAACCATTCATTTTCTTTTATATGGTGCACTAACAGTCCTCCATGCTTTAAGTATTAGTTCACTTTTAGTCCCCTTCTAATGAATGCTTATTTTTTAATAACCATTTTTATATTGTGAATTTTTTTTGTAGTTCAAGAGCTTAGAAATTAAAAGAACGATATACTAACTAACAAGCTTTGGTAAAGCATTATCCACTTTTCAACAAACAAAGACACATCAGTATGGTCATTTGATTTGCACTTTTTAATTTTACTTTTTTGTTTTATTCTTCGGTGCCAATTTTAAAATAAAAATATTATTTGAGAATATTCGGACTTTAGGTGTGTTTGATACCAAGAATATTTTTGTTATGATAATATTTTTTTAGAAAACTAAGTGAGATCCTCATGTATTTTCTTGTGTTCGGTATATAAGCAAAATATTTATATATAACCTAGACAAATAGTATGAGAGGCGGATGTGGGATATATGTGTGGGGTAGTGGGTATGGGAGCTATGGGAGTGGGGTGAAGATGTGATGTCTTGGAGAGTGAAGAGGACATAATCAATTAAAATGTCACTATGAAACTTATTTTTCCTACTTCGGTTAAGGAAGTCAATTTTTTCAATTGAAGTGTTACATATGAAACTTGTTTTTCTAGAGAAAATATTTTTCAAAACTTTTGATCGAAATAAGAAAATTAAAAAAAATGTTTATGCTTAACACACCATGTATCCGATGTCAATTTGAGATGTTGACACACAAAGATTATACTTACAACCCTCCAGGTCGTTTTTCGATATTTTTAGCATTTATAGCTTTACAGTAGTGACCCCTAGTCATTTATGACATGTTGGACTGAGAATTCACTCGTCGGGTTGTTCGTTTAGATTTTGTGCAAGTTTCTATATTTTGGAGCCTTCGAAACATGAACGGTTGACTTCAGTCAAAAGTTCAGGAAGACGGACTCAAAATGTAATTCTGACAATTTCATAAGCTTTAGAAGGGCAACTTTTTAGCTAGGGGCATACTTGGTTCAAGCTGCGAGTCTTCTGGTGTGAGTTTGTACCATTAGGCCTTTTAACTTTGAAGCTTAAGCCATGGGTTGACTCTTGTCAATATTTTTGGTAAATGTGCTCGGATGAGAATTCTTTCATCACAGAAAGCTCTGAAATTTTGAGTTTGGTCTCGAACGACCTTTCATGCGGTTCCCTAGGCTTTCGGTCTCATTTTGAGCCTTCTTGTAGTTTTATCTTAAAATGAAACATAGTTGTGGGACCCACTTTTTATTGAAACGACCTCGGATGGAAGTCTCGTTGGTTTCGTTGAGTCCAAAATGCTTAATTCGATGGGGTAGCATATTTTTTTAGCGCGTATGGAGTTCCAAATGGATCTTGGACACCCCGTCAGAGAACTAAGAGTTTGAGCAAACCTGATAAAGTGCTAATATCTGGTGCAGGCTTTTAGCGACAAGAAATCAGACTTTTAGCGACAAGAAATCAGACTTTTAGCGACAAGAAATAGACTTTTAACATCTAGATCTCGGCTATATACAGAGAGAATTTGCAGCTTCATTTATTATTTTTATAAGGCAATTTCTCCATCATCCGAGCTTTGATTTGAGTTATTCGAAGTCCTGTGTTATCATTGGGAGTATGGATACTTGGGTTTGTGATTAGAAGTTTTTGAGGAATCTTCCTTTGAGGTGAATATAAGATCGAAGTTGTTGCTTTTGATTGGTTTTCTTGTTAAATTTGAATGTTGTTGTAGTGGCTATTTTCAGGCCTTGGATTGTGTTCAATTTTGGAGCACAAGTTTGAGGCATATTTAATGACCTTTTGAAGGAATCAATTTCAAGATTCTCGGTGCAAGTTCCACATTCCCGTTTTGACTCAATTTTGGGTCCATTCCCAATTCTTGGGATATTAGTTTTATAACGTCTATGATGACGTTGTGGTCAATAATTTGATAGTGTGGTAGTGTTCAGAGGTGTTTCAGATGCTGAGAGCTCATGTGTGATGGATTTGGAGTGCTCCGTTTCATCTTTGAGGAAGGCTTCGGTCTACTTTCTTGATTGCCCAGTATAGATTTTAAGTAATTTTGGATGGTATTTTCCATGCATTTAGCTTTAATCTTGTAGTTCCATCCTTTCTTGATTCCGTAGGAGTCTTGGACTTATTATGGGTGTTGGGACCCTTAGTTTAGGTTGTATCTTCGCTTGTGGTGTAGATGATCTTGCTTATGCTTGTTAGGATTGATTTATGGGGGCCTTAGACTAGGCTCGACATTAGATTATTTAGGTTGTGTTTTAACGCCTTGTAGTTATTATTTTCTCCCTTTAAGACTTTTTTTCGGTCATTCTCCTTGCGTTGATGCTTTTGACCTTACTGGCTCGTTGTAGCGTGGGTGGGTCCTAATTTTTCTCAATCTAGGACTGGAGCGGTGTAATTTGGGTAGGGCGTCGTCCCATGAGTTTGATCCCCCTTTATTGATTTGAAATCACTTCTTGATCCCTTTGTTTTTTTATTAGCCGTGGGCATGTTGTATCATTATTGAGCTTATAATTATATTGTTGGGCCCATGGTTGTATCTGTGGTCCAGTTGGATCCCAGATTAGTACTATATGCTTTGGTAGCGTGGTTTAATTTGATCTACAATTATTTGATTTTGAGTGCCTTATTTGAATGTTGGTGATGGCATAAATTGCATTCTTTTCTCATTCTCATGGATTTTGTGGTACAATCACGGCCCATGCATTGGAATATTTATTGTTCATGATGAGATACTATTTTACTTGGTTTTTATTCTAAACTGCTTTTAACAAGAGTCGTACAACTTGGATCACTTGACTTGCTGATTTTTGAAATTATGAGGCGTTAGGGACATGCTTCTTTTTCTACATGAGATATTAGAGGCATCTGGGATGTGCTTAGTTTTTACTTGACTAGTTGGTGCGTCGATGCCTTTTCTTGCATTCTTCTGGTTTTTCTGGCGCTCCTGGGAGTTTATTTGCTGGGTAGGCGGCCTCATTATTGATTACTCACTGTTTGAGGCCGTTACTTCTTGTTCGAGGCTGATACTCATGGTTCGAGGCCGTTATCTCCTGTCTGAGGTTGATGTTGATTGTTTCAGGTTGTTATTCCCAATATGAGGCTAATGCTTTACTATTTATGGTTTTTACCTCTGGTTAAGGGTTTGCATGGTTTCTGATGGTTCTGCTTCTCTCCCTGCATTCATATGCATTGCCTATCAGTAGATTTTTTGTTGTTTGTACCCTCCGATTTATCGACGGTCGATTGGGTTATGTTTATTTTTTGTACCTTCCGAGCTTATGGGGTCTGGTTAGGTTATTGTTTGACTATATTTTGTTCTCACCTATTGTTGTATTGTTACCTAGTAAGTTTTATCTTTAGAATTGTGGTTACGGGTTCTCCTGACCCTGGGTAGTTGACTTGGTATCTTAGTTGCTTGTGAAAGGGATGTTGCCTTGCATTACAGATGCGTTCTTGACTTGACTTCTTACCCTTTTAGCCAAGTCTCTATTCTTTATTGCATCTCTATGTTAGCATCTCCTTATTAGCTGCTTGTGATATGCTCTCCTTATTACTTGTTATTTATGCTTGTGGTTTCTTTTAAGCTCAGTCGGCCATTGCCTACTATGTATCATTTTTGGTACTAATACTACACTTCTCCCCCTTGCAGATTGCAGTTGAGTTGTCACCATTGATTTGTAGTCGTACGGAGAAGCTTAAGGTTTCAGAGATTAGGATAAGCTTTTCGCCTCTAGAGCTACCGGTTTCCTTCTGTTTTTGCCCGGCTTAGTCTTTATATTGAATTCAGAGACAGCATGAACTTGTCTTGTATTAGTGAAAACCTTGTTCTACTATTCTGGATTAAATGCTCAACTACTAACTGATGTCAGGTCTTGGGATAGTTCATGTATTGTTCTTCTTGATTATCATTTCTCTTATTTGTTTTAAGCTCTTACTTCTTGTTTTTGGCATCTTCTTGGTAGTCCGTTGCGTATGGTTTTGTGCTAAAGGTTAGGCTTACCTACTGGTGGGGTGTAGTAGGTGTTATCATGACCTGAGAAATCGGGTCGTGATAGTTCTGTATGAGAGCTCTAGGTTGAGAGGCATCATTGGTATGAAATCAAATGCCTAGTAGAGTCCTGCGGATCAGTGCAGAGACGTATGTATCCTAACTTCAAGAGGCTACAGGGCATTCTTAGGAAATTCAGTTTTTGACTATTATCATGTGTTCTCTCTTTGAGTAACCTCTAAAATTGCTTCTTTTGAATGTACTCAAACATTGAAGGATAGCACGAAGCGTTTGATGGACGTGGGTGGAGAATCAACATATTCCACTAGAGTTTCAACACGTGATCAGGCTAGGAGGCCTCAGTCGGGCATGGACCTTGAGGTTGGAAGCATTCCACATCATTCAGAGAGTCAGGGGGAATCCTATGCCTTGGAAGGGTCGTTGGCTATCTAAATTCCTCGGTATACAGTGTTAGGAGGTTCGAAATCCTCCAAGGGTATACCTCAGGTAGGTACAAATGTTGGTGCAGTGGGTGCTTCTCACAGTAGAGTTTGGTTGACTATTCCCTAGTAGAGTTCGTCGTCCTTTTTAGACTATGTGTTGAGATGTCGAGAGTTGGCTCGGCATAACCCCATATTGTTTCCTTCAGATTAGGAGTTGAGTCAGGGGTTCATCAGAGGGTTTTCTTTGCCACTCCAGTAAGTGTCGAAGCATCTAATATCAGTAGGGTCTACCTTTCCCTGGGTTGCGATTCATGTGAGATTTGTGGAGAAGGAATGCCTTGAAACTTATAGTGACGGTGCTAAGAGGCTTTTCCATCAGTACAATGGCGATAGAATTCCATTTAAGGTGAGTATCAGTTCAGCAAGTGACATCTTTCTTTTCAACCTATGGGACGTATGGATGTAGCATCTGAAGTTCCAGGGGATTCTAAGGTAGGTTGTGGTGCTGGTGGCATATAGAGTTTAGGCCATACTTCTCATGTTAGTCATTCTAAACCTTTAGGTGTTGGGTCTCACGTTACTCCAGTTGGATCTTTGATGAGTTGTAGATTTACACCCATTTGAGGCCAATTTAGTACAACAATTCCATCCCTCAATGAATAATTGGTAACACTCAAATTACCCTTCAGAACAAATTAAAAGGTGAGCGATCGTAGTAAGTAAAAACCCAATGAACAGTTGGGGTCGAATCCCACAGAGAACGGTGTATCGTAGATAATTCTTTACCGAGATATTAGGATTTTAAATCATCTCATTTGGAATAGTAAGAAAAAATGGGTGGCTGGTACCACCAACTTAATATAAAGCTTTTGTTATCAATTATCCGAACTAAACTAAAGTTTAGACGAAATCAAGAATTAACATGCAATCTAGGGGTGCGGGGATTGGGAATCAATATCATATAGGAGTAAATGTGTTGCTCAATAGTGATTTTCATACACGAATAGGCTAAGTAATCTTCAATGATGCTAATAATCTTTCGATCTCAAAGCATCTACGCCTAGAATCTCCCTTCGTTCTCATCTAATGCAAATTCTTAGTAACCAAATACTTTACTCTATCCCCTCTTTCAAGAATAGGGAAAATATATCCGACCCATAACCTCTTTTTCGAGCAAGTCAAGGACATCAAACCTAAATTTCTTGTATTGAACTAATAACCCACTATAATAAATTTCATTCGAGAATCAACCGAAGAGGAAGTAGGAATTATGTTTGCAACCTTAACCCTTAAGTTAAACCCATGATAATTAACCCAAACTCATGCAAGAACAGCAACAACATAGAGTATAACACAATACCCACTACATTAAATTGATACCAACCCCGTTAGAGAACCCCTAGATCATAGGGTTTCAGCCACCCATTAAAAAAAGTTAAAAAAAAAAAATACATTCCATGAAAGCAACCATGCATAACATGAAATCAAGTAATTAAGAGTAACCCCACTTAAAATTTTACTTCCAATTATCGAATTAAAGATTCAAATTGTAAAACCTCAGAAGATTAGAAAAAGTGTTCTAAAAACTAAAATGTTCTCTGTAAAAACTTTCTCCTGAACTCACTTTTCCAACACTCTCTTCGAACTCTCATTTGGGCTATTTGTATTTTCCCAAATATGGCACAAAAATCCACTTCGCGACCAACTCGGCGACATTATTTAAGCTCGCCTAGTTCACTCAGTGAATTTCCCTTCGTTCCCCAGCTCGCCTTTGTGATGCTCTAGGCTTCAGGTGTTTGAACTTCAGTTGTTGAACTTGATTGAGTCAGCTTTTCCCGTTGGGCTCATCACCGAATACCACCTTAGTTCACCATTTGAGTATTAAATTTTTGCCTTGCAAACTGTCAGATTGGGCAATATCTTATACAGTGGGTGATCTTCCCTTCATGCTGGGCGATCAACAATGTTTGTTTTGCACTTCTATTGAATTTTTCACCATTCTTTCAAGCTTTAGTCAATGTCTTGTCTAATTTCTATCATCGCTTCAAATCATCAATAGTTTATTAGAAAAGGACAAAGTTCGGTAATGAGGACATAAATTATTGAGCTAAATGGTCCTTAAACGAGTGCAAAACTACCACTTATCAACACCCTTACTTAAAATTTTGCTTGTCCTCGAGTAATTCAAGAACACAATTATCTCAATAAGGGTTTCTGCAACTGCACTCACTGAGAGTTAATATGCAAGCGCCAGGGCAAGACTACTCTTAATGGCATGTTACTCTAAATCATGATCAAAAAGCTTCGAATGATGACTAGCTAGTCTCAACACAAGCTCAAGCTCACTTTAGCTTCTTTTCTAATAAAAGAATATGTTTCAACAAATACATTCAAGTGCACTCGCATCAAGAATGATTAACAAAGGTAACTGGAATCAATGCAACTTTCACTCTCTCAAAAGAGAAATACATCCAAGTTTTGTCTCATAGGTTTGCCCATATCATCCAATCATCAAACAACTTGGTTCATGTAAGATCTCAAGGGTCGTTTAGCCTTGTAATTGCGCTGAAGGTTAAGGCATGGTCAATATGGATTAGTGAATTTCACCTTTTTCAAAATTTCTTCAATCATCATCACCTCTTCTCAAGTTCTTTTCCTTCTTTCTCATTTAAGAACTCAAACCTTTACTTTCCACTCAATTTATTTGGAACTCCCTTTTATTTCATTCACTTCTCTTTTTCATTTTAATTTTCCCAACCTATTCTCATCAAATCGATGACAAATACCTTCGACCTTTTTTTCCTTTTTTTATACAGTAGGGTATCCTTTTTTAAAAAAAATATTCGGATTTGAGTTTCCTTTCTTAGTTATTTTCCCTTCACTTGGCTCTCCTTAATCCTTCCTATTCACACTCCCTACTTAGGCTTTTAGCCTAAGTTGTCTATTCAAACAGCACAATGCTTCAAAAAGGATTTTTTGTGAGAAGGTAGGGATAGTTTTGGCTCAAGAGGCTCTTTTGGTTGTCAAAAAATAGTTAAGGATAAATTGGTGCCATCATGGATTCACACCCTCACAAGGTAGTCTCAATAGGCTTTATGGCAAATTTTTCTTCCTCAATGAATTTTCGCCCAAGATCATGTCCCACATTCACTAAGACTCAACCAATTGGACTAATAAGGCAAATTCCAGGACTCAACATGCATGTTATTAAGTAAACCTCACCAAACATGGCCCTTTTAAATACATTCATCTAGCACATCCCGAGAAGATAAAAAGCATAAGTGTGATATTCATTGCAAGGCTCACATCCAAACGCATCTAGTAAACACAAGATTCCAAGAGATCACTCAAAAGGTTTAACCTCATCAATTTTTCTCTCGCAACACCAACACTACGCACATGCTCATTATGAGTACTCTTTAAGAAATTGATATTGGACAAACTTGATTCTCAAATTATTATCAATGAAAACATCAAAAAATTTATGATTTGGACTCATGGGGATTGCATTCATCAAGAGAGAATGAAATTTATAGCAAAGAGACACTTTCTTTAAATAGAAGTGCTTTAATATAAACAAACATTAACTAGAAGGGTTCAAAATACAAAATAAACAAATTATAAGCAAAAGGGGAATATTGGTACGAAGGCCCTAACCCCAAAAAAATTAAAAAGCAACTTCCTCAATGCAAAATGAACGAATTATTAGGAGGCTGAGATATAGGAACCCCCTGATAGGAAACACTTTGGAGCACTCTCATCTGGAGTCTCTGGTGGTTGAAGCCTCGAGTGGGGCATTTATGCCCGGTAATAGGATCATGAGAGGCGGCAAAGAAGGCTAGGCTTGGGCATCAATGCCCATCTCAACATTGGGAAGTGTGGGGAGTCTAGAGTGACTCCACTAGACCTAACAGCTGAAGTCTCTTGAAGAGACCTCTCTAGGGTAGCCTGAATAATGACCTTCTAAATCTCGTATAGCTCTGTTAGGGTCTCAACAAACCCCTGCTCATCCTCTCTCAACCCCTTCTAATCGGTCTCCTCAGCCAACTCCTCATCATCTGCATCCATATTTAAAGTGACCTCAAGTACAGAAGAGGAAGGTGCAGTACTGGACTTCTCAGGTGCAGGGGCAGTAGCATCTGAAAGGAAAATATCACCCCAAAGTGTCGAGATGTCCATGGACTGAATCTGGACCACCTCAGCCCTCAACGTGGCAACCTCAGCCCTAGAACTACCCACAGTCTTCTCCAATACCTCTATCCTTGCAATCAACTCATCTATTCTCAATATTTTCCCTCAACCATCTTCTAACACTTGACCACCCGCTCAGAAAGAGAATTCAAGGCATTCTAGTTAGCCTGGTCAATGAGCGTTGGCAAGTTCTTCTCATCCTAGGCAGCTCTAAGATCTGTTAACCGGGAAAGACTGCCCATCTGATATATAAGTGCCTCGGTCAAGGGAGGGCAGGCAATAGGAGAAGGGGGAGGCCTCACACTAGCTGCAGGAATAGAAATACTAGCATCAGATGAGGGAGTAGGAATACCTGCCTTCTCCACAGAGGGAGCAGGTGTGCTGGTCTCCAGAGTCAACGTCGTAGGGTAACCCAATGGAGTAGAGTCTTGTGGCGGTAGCTTCCTCCGAGCTGCATCATCTCTCAAGCACTCTGCCTCAATCCACTAGAGGAGACAAGTGTGATTCTTATATTGGATTTTACTCGAAAGGGGACTCCAGCTTTCTCACATAGTTGGGTAACGAGTACCGAAAAGGGAAGAGAGGTATGCTCCTGTCTGGCTCACAGTAATATTTCTTCCACAATTATCTCGCCCATATTAATTTTCTTCCTCTAAATGATTGAACCCACTAACACGACCTTTGGATGCTTGAGTATAGAATCATTTTGGGATGGCATCACAGTTCTATTGATAAATCCAAACCAAATACCTTGCAACTATGATCAGGTCCTTCTTTTCAATTTTAGCACCATTATCCATCCAAGACGGTGCAGACTCGCCCAATATTAGAGGGGCCAACAATTCTTTCAACTAATCTAAAGGTGTCGCTATCTGGGTCTTATATTCATCAATAAAATTGTCTGAGGTGCCGTGTGCTACATTAATCTTAGTGCTATGACACTACACCATCTTTGCTCGGACATTTATTTCATCCATTGTCTTCCAAATAGTCCCTTTCCTCTTCTTTGGTAATGCCTTTGCATAGGCATCGTAGAAATCTAGTACCCACTTGGGTATGTATGGTCGCCTAACTCTTGTGAACTGTTCCTGCTTGTGGAATTTGATAGTTCTCCATATTTTGGGGTATTCACTCATTACCCCATCAGTAGAAATTTGGTGCTCCTCCAAATTTTGTGTTCCCCATCCGCCTTGAGCCTGTTCAATGATCTTGGAGAAATAATCGGGAGAACATGCAAATCAGGGTTGGGGTCTTGAGCCGGTAACACCAACTTTGAACGGATATTTACATGCTTCTTGGCAACATGCTTCCACTAATTTTTACCCCTGTTTGTAGGTGTCTGATGGTTAGTTTACTGAGTGTTTGAGGCCTCAGAAGAATCATTGATTAAAATACCTTTTTTTTCTTTTGAGGAGGAGGAGGCGGAGAAGACTCCCTATAAAACTCATTGTCGGAGCCGACCACATTATTACCCTTTCTTCTCACCATCTCCTGCAATATACACATTAGTGCACAAGATTTTTAAAGGTTAGTTGAATCAAAAGAACTTTAAATCAAACTTGAAAACAATCCAAAGGCTCTCCTATCGGAAAGGCGTATAACCTAACAGGATCAACAAGCTCCGGCGAGCTCGCCAAATTAGATAGTAACATAGCTCTAAGGGATCAAGCACACAAGGCAGAGTGAATGCCAACTCGGTGATTTCCCGAGTTGGTTTTGGTGGTCTAAGACAAGTTCGCGAAATTGATAGTGCAAAAGGGAAAGACACAGGGATCAAGGGCAATATCATCGTCCACTCGGTTATTCTCCATATGAGTTTGAAAAACTAAGACAAGCCCACCGAATTGGGCAGTATCCAAGGCCATGCATAAACTCAAGAAGGCGAGCTAGGTCTTACTCAGTGATTCACCTATCTTCCTTGGAGAGCAAAGACAAGCTCGCCGAACATGAATCTTTAGCCCAATGGTTATTTTTCAGATTAAAATCCAACATGCATAACAAATACAAATTTCACCCAAAAATTACAATCCACCTATATGCATTTTTACTTATGGGTACTCAGATTTCACTACTGAATCACTAAATGTTGCTCTAATTGACGATTTTCCCTTAAGAAAGTATTCACCCTGTCTATCATTGGGCAAAATCATGCCACGGGTAAACACTAAGCTACTCAAACTTCACTCATAGCCAATTAAACACAGACCCAACAAGTATATTGACTCAATTTGGTATTCTAACCAACACAATCAAAATTCACCAAATATACAGACAATTACACCTAAAAATCACAAGCATACAGTTCAAATTCAAAAATATGATGTTATCCAACAAAATTAAACACTTAATCTAATTTAGAGGGCTCAATCCCACACCCTATATGCAATCTAAACTCAAAATCAACAATGAGGACTTGAAACACCAACCTTTTTTGCCAAAAACAAGCAAGAAATTGAGGAATTGGAGTTGGATTGACTCGAGATCCAAAAAAATGCACTCCAAGCACTTTTGACACACTAACAAGAGGCATAAAATCACTCAAAATGCACAATGTAAGAGAGGGGAAACGAAATGACTCTGATAATTTGAAGGGTCTTGATTTATGAATTTAAGAATAACCCTAGCTCTTTTATACCAGGCTTGTTCGGTGCACTCACTAATGTCGCCGAACGGGTTCGATGTATTGTCGTCTGGCTTGCAGAACCTGCCTGAACAATTACCAAACCTAGAAATTGATTTGGCAGACCCGTTGGAGTCTGCAAAATGCACTTTGGTGAATCATCCTTTGGAGTTCTGATCGCCGATCCTTACAGTGCACTTTTCCATCTTTTCATGCTCAAAGGGCAGACAAGAATCATTCCGCCTATTACTTTCGGCGGATCGCACTTTAGGTTATGGCCTCTCCCAATCTACGCTTATCAATTTTTCAATTTCTTTTCATATTCACGTTATTTGAAGGTAGTAAAAACAAAAGTAAAGACTTGGGTTTCCTCCAAAGAAACGCCTTATTTAATGTCGTGGCACGACATAGTCGTCAAACTTTAACTATCATTTTTTGGGTTTGGGGTGGTAGTACTAGGAATAGTTCCCTTTTTACTTAGATTAAGATGAGTGGAAATTTGATTCAGTTGGGTCTCTCGCCGCTAGATCGAGACTGAATGTGTAGTCACCGTTTGGGTTAATGTGGAGAAGACATTTTTCAAATCTTTCAACACCTTATCGGATCCTTCAACCTTGTTATAGATTCTCATAAGCATGTCTTCAGTCTTGCTTCCTTCTAGACCAGCTTGATCTTTTGTGCGTGGACGATCATGGGGAGGCATGTATCTATCTTTTTCCACTTTCCTGCCTCTCTAATTTCCACCCCTCCAATATTTCCAACCACTATCTCTATCCTAGTTCTAACCTTGGTTCCCACCTTGACGTTGATAATTTTTATGAGAACCCCCCACTTGATTTCCTAAGTATTGAACCTCTTCATTGTATAATGCCTCAAATTTGGCATCATCCGGGCATAACCGACTATTTTTTCCAACCGCATTTACTGACTTAGTTCCACCTCCCATGGCATGTTTAGATAGCAAATCAATTTGGGTCATCATTTTGTCCATATTTTCATCTCTTTCATGGTCCTTTTCGATTTGTTCTTTACTCAAGCCCACTTGTAGAAGCGGTGCTCGGTCTTCTCTTAGGTGCCATGCTCAGTTGACCTTAGTCATATCATCTAACAACAATGCCACTACATCATAAAGTTGCCTCATTTATCCACCATGAACCAAGTGATCAGCCACACTTTTATTTACTGAATAAAGGCTCCAACAAAAGTATTACAGCAGCAAATTGTCTGGAACGACACGCGTTGGACATTGCAAGAGTAACTTCTTGAACCTCATCCATGTTTCATGCAATGGCTCCCCTCCAAGACTTTGGATGTTTTGGATTTGGAGACGAAGTTTAACCATCTTTGAGGGTGGAAACAATCATTCCAAGAACACCTTTGTTAGTTCATCCCACGATGAAATAAAATCAGTTAGTAACTCTTTCAACCATCTTGTAGCCTCTCCGTTATGGAAAACAGAAATAGTCTCTGCCTTATCGATTCTTGGGAGATATTCTTGATCACAAAGTGTCCGCACACCTCCTTAACATTCCTAAGGTGCTCATGGAGATCCTCATGAGATAGGACCCTAAATATTTCTTTCATCTAGAGAAATTTGATCATAGTACCGGTGATGTGAAACACTATCCTCCCGAATATAGGAGGTATTCAGATGGCTCCCGTGCTTTGAATGGTATTAATGGGCATGTCATTCAAGTCACTAATATTATCATTTTGACCATAGTGACTATCATTTTCACTCCCATGATCACTCATCTTGTCAACCTACAAATCAACCGACAACAAGACAAAGCAATAACTCTCCTACAAATAAACCAAATTAAAATCTAATTTCTCAATTAGAATTCTCAACTACCACTCCCCAGAAGCGGCGCCATTTGTGATAACGCTCAAATCACCCTTCAAACCCAATTAAAATGGTGAGTGATCATAGTAAGAACAGCTCCCAAAGCCACACCACTTGCATCACACATTAGTTCAAATGGAATGCTCCAATCAGGAGCAACAATGATCGGAGCCGACACTAAATTTTCTTTTAAGCACAAGAATGCTTTGAGGAAAGCCTCATCAAAGTGGAAAGTAGATTCCTTTTCAAGTAACTTACAAATGGGATAAGGTACTTTAGAGAAATCCTTTATAAACTAGCTGTAGAAGCATGCGGGTCCTAAAAAACTCCGGACGCCTTTCACCGAAATGGAAGGAGGTAGCTTAGAAATAACTTTGACTTTAGCTTGATCCACTTGCATTCCTTCTTTTGAATTTTTATGCCCCAAAACAATACCTTCTTTTACCATGAAGTGACATTTCTCCCAATTGAGAAGAAGATTGGTTTCAACACATCTATGTGATACCTTCCCAAGGTGTTCAAGAGATGCTTCAAATGTGTCATCCACAACCAAAAAATCATCCATAAAGACTTCCATCGAGTGTTCAACCTTATCGGCAAAAATAGAGAGCATGCATCATTGGAACGTTGCCGGAGCGTTGCAGAACCTGAAAGGCATTCTTTTGAAAGCAAATGTCCCATAGGGAAATGTAAAGGTTGTTTTCTCTTGGTCTTTCTGTGCATGGAAATATGATTGTATCCAGAATAACCATCTAAGAAACAATACCATCCACACCCCGCAAGCCTATCAAGAATTTTATCCATAAAAGGCATCGAAAAATGATCTTTCTCGGTCCATGCATTCAATTTTTTGTAGTCCATGCATAAACACCAATTGGTAACCAGTATAATTGGTACAAGTTCCCATTTCTAATTTGGGACAACGGTGATGTCTCCTTTCATTAGTACACATTCCACGGGACTCACCCACTTGTTATCCGCAATAGGGTAGGCCACGCCCTCATCTAGCCACTTGATGATTTCTTTCTTCACCACTTCTTGCATTGGAGGGTTTAAACTCCTTTGGTTTTGAACACGTGGTTTGCATTCAATATCCAATTGGATTTTATGAGTACAAATACCGGGGGGATCCCTATAATATCAGTAATTGTCCATCTGATGGCCTTAATGTATCGTTTCAACACATTTAAAAGTAATTACACTTGACCCTCAAACAGATATGCAGTGATAATGACGGGTAAGGTGTTGTTTGCTCCCAAAAATACATACCAAAGGTTAGGTGGGAGCACCATCAACTCAGGCCTTGGTGGTTCTTCAATAGATGCTTTGGCAAGAGGACTTCCCTGATTTTTAAAATCAATATCTAGCTTCAATGGATATCTAGAATGAGAACCTAAACACGATAGAGCAGCCACGACCTCATCATAATCTTGAATTTCTTCTCCATCATAATTCAAAAGTACAGCAACTAGGGACTCACCCACAGAAAAACAATTCACTCATGCTAGCCACTACTTCGTCAATCACATCAATGGTTGATACCACATGAATGTCGCTAGGTTTCTTCATCGATTTTCACACATTGAAAGTAACTTCTTCATCATTTACCTGAAACTTTAACTCACCACTTTCAACATCCACAAGGGCTCTTCCGGTTGCCAAGAACGGCCTACCTAATATAATCGGTACTTCAGCGTCAATAGAGCAATCAAGAATAACAAAATTGGATGGAAATATGAACTTATCCACTATAACCAAAATATCATAAAGTATGCCAATAGGATGCTTGATAGATCTATCGGCCATGAGAAGACGCATCGTTGTAGACTTAGGCTCACCTAACCCTAGTTGTTTGAAAATGACATACGACATTAAGTTAATACTTTCCCCTAAATCACACAATGTTTTGGCATATTTAAACATCCCAATACTGCATGGAATAGTGAATGCCCTCGGATCAACTTTTTTGACAACCATATTGATCGTCATAATGGCACTACAACTATGAGACACCTTATTCATTTCAAAATCCATACTCTTCTTCTTGGTAACCAATTCTTTCATGAACTTCGCAAAGCCTGGCATTTCCAACAGTGCTTCAACTCAAGGAAGATTTATAGACAGAGTTTTGAAAACAAAGAGAAATTTTTGGAACTTTTCATCCTCATCCCTCTTTTTTAATCTTTGGGAGAATGGTTGGTTGACTTTGGGCAACGGTTTTGTAGGTCTTGAAGAAAAATCAGCCCCCTCATTTGATGTTTACGATTCCTCGGTGATGATTTTTTTTAGAACTTCATCAATTTTTTTGGGCATTTCATTTTGTGATTCTTCGCCGAACCCATCTACATCAACGGCATCATCCCTTTTTTACTAGTGTTTGCCTTACCATCAACCTTCACGTCACCACCCACTGCTTTTCCACTCCGAGTCAACATCACCATGCATTTGTCGTGATTAATCTTTGAACTCACCATTATATCATTGGCAGGACTCTCTTGTGGTTTAGACTCTAATTGGGCTGAAAGTTGGCTCATCTGGGATTAAAGTTGCTTGATGGAGGTTGAGTGGGAGGTTACCATCATATTCAAGGATGAGAAATCTGCCTTCATTTCTTTAAGAACTTTATTTAGGATATGAGACATAAAATCCTCGACCAGAAATCTCCCGGAACTATCCCTAGATTTTGGACTATCACTAGTGTGAACATAGCACGCATCATCATCATCTTCTCTCCTCCATAATTTGTTTTGATTAGACCAATCTCAATTGTGCTCTCTCCATTCATCATCACTAATTATGTTCCAACCTTGACTCCCGCCCGGTCTTAAAGAGGTCGAGCGAGAACCCTCCTCTAGTTTTGACACTATAGGTACCTCTTTGTTTTCAAATTTTGCTTCAACTGGATTCATAGCTTCATAAACACTCCCCGTGACATGCTTTTTCAGCAATGTCACATGAGTCATCATTTTGGCCATGTTTTGATCTCACTCCTGGTTCTTTTCCATCTATTTTTTTGCCAGCCCAAAGTTCAAAGGAGACACCAATCTTTTTTAGTGTACCATGCACGGTTAATTTTTGTCATCTCATCCAGAAGGGCTTATGATATGTCAAACGGTTGTCTCATGATTCCTCCTCGAATGAGTTGGTCTACTACACCTTTGTTGACCGTGTTGAGGCTTCGGTAAAAATATTGTAATAACTCATTGTACAGTAGATCGTGAGTTTGACATTGGAGCAGTAACTTTTGGAACCTCAACCATGTCTCATGGATAGGCTCGCCATCAATACGCTTGAAGTTCTGAGTATTATGCCTCAACTTAACCATCTTCGTAGGAGGGAAAAACCTTTCATAAAACACGTCGGTGATCTCCTCCCAAGAAGTAATTGACTCCCTTGGTAATTCGGCCAACCACTTCATTGTTTCATTCATTAGAGAAAAGGGAAACAAACAAAGTTGGACTGACTCTTGAGTGATGTTCTTGAAAGAAAATGGCCCACACACATCCACAAAGTTTTGGATGTGGTCATGAGGATCCTCATGAGCGAGTCCTCTAAGGAGACCCTTCATTTGCAATAGCTGCAACATTGTGCTGGTCACATGAAACACCATATTTCCCACAGTTGGAGGCAATCGAATAGCACCCGCACTTCCCAACTAATCCTCATTGACATCATGCAAATTCCCGATGTCATCATTGTTTCCAAATTGGTTGGCGTTACTACCGTTTACACTCATCTTTTAACCTGTTTTAGAGAAGCCAAAAAAGAACACAAATAAGATGATTCAACTACAACAAAAAATTTTAATGACTAAACTTCAATAAAAGAATTTTAAACACCACTCTCCGACAGCGGCACCATTTTTTATAACGCTCAACTACACTTTATCAAATTCTAAGTGTGTAACACCCCGAAATCAAGGAGTCTAGAAAGAGAGTCAAGTGGGAGGTCACGAGACCTCCACTGAACTAAGGTACCCTTCATAAAGCCCTTCACGTTCCATGAATGGCACCATGGCTCGTGGTGGTGCTCGTGAAGGAGTAGGCAATATGCTCCCCAAGGTTGGCTCCTCTCATGAGCCCCTAGATGGCTCGTGAAGATCCAGACGGGCCATACAAGTAGTCGTGAAGGGGGTCAAGTAAGTAGGGGTCCTCTCCTAGCCACTGGTTAAGCACCACAGGCATCAAAACGGCCCGTAAACCTTCACACGGACTATGAAGACTTACGTGAAGAGGTTTCATTAGACTTAAAGTTTAGGGTAAACTTCAAACGATCATATCATTTAGCACAAAATGAATTAGGTGGCCCATGCCTATCAAATTAAAGATCTCTGAGTCATCTTTCCAGTGCCACAGAATTTTCCAAATTCCCAGTTCCGAGTAAAAAGTTATGGCCAAAATAGTGAAGCTATGTCGGGCTGAAATTCATCACGACCCGTTTGACGGGCCCTGGTAGTTTATGACGACCCGTTTTGGCCTCCATCATGCCAATTCGGCAGTTTACCGTCAGAGACTTTTGGGTCTTTTCCGCAATTATTTTAACTCAATACTATGTCATTTTCCATCTACCCGAAGCCCTATATAATGATTCTAAACCCTCAAATGACCCAAACTAAGTTCATTCTCTTAAAATTCCAAAAGTTTATCAGGTTCTTCTTCTCAAATATTTCTCTCTCTAGAAATTGAAGAAGAAATCTAGGGTTTCAAGATTAAGCCTCCAAATCCTCCATTTCTTCCAAGCTTTTGGCACCAAGGTATGATAGTTTTCATCCATGGAAGCCTTTCCTCCATGGAGTTCCTAAATTCTTTAATTTTTAAGTTAGAAATCTCTAATTGAAGTTAGGGGTTTCTTCCATGTCATTGGTTCCTTTCAATGTTGATTTATTTGATTGATTTATGAACTTTTATGCATAAATTGAAGAAATTTCATGTTTTTAAGTATATTTCCAATGAAACCATGCATAACCCATGTTTTCTAAGCTATGTTGATATAGTGTGGGTCTTGAACTATGAAAGATGAATTTATAAAAATATGCATGTCTCATCTTTATGAAATAGATGTAAATGAATTTGAAGATGCATTGACTTTGAAGATATGATGAAACTTATGAATTATTGAAAAGAAAGCATGTTCATGAAAGTATGTTTATGACTTAAGAAAGCTTATAGATGAAATTGTTTATATGTTCTATGAAGCTTGGCCACATGACATGAATAACATCTTGTAACACCCCGTATCTGAAACAGGGACCTGAAGAATTTTTTGGAAAACTACAGGTGCCAGCCACGAGGGCCAACCAAGGCCCGTGGATGGGACCACGGACCATAGGTGTGGTCTGTGGGTAGGGACCCAGTTTTGGGTTCAAGTGTTGAAACCACGGCCCAAACCAACGGAACGTTGGTGGGACCACAATCTGTGGTTGGGGGTCCATGGTCCAAGACCATCAGAACAAGGTTTCTAACCATGAACCACGGTCCACCAGGACGGACCATGGGTCAGACCACAGTCCACCGGGACGGACCATGGGTCAGACCATGGTCCGTCAATTGGGGTCCGTTGGTGGTCAACTCTTAGTTATTTTTAGGGGCAGTTGGGTCTTTTCCTAATTAATTAGTTCCTATA
Source organism: Solanum etuberosum (assembly GCA_029582245.1). Lineage (NCBI taxonomy): Eukaryota > Viridiplantae > Streptophyta > Magnoliopsida > Solanales > Solanaceae > Solanum > Solanum etuberosum. The sequence continues at coordinate 34,173 of JAJONR010001054.1, read as the reverse complement.
CTACATCGTTTTAACCTTCATTAAGACCCCTATATAAATATTTTCAACCCCCAAATTAGCCCATTCAGTTCAATCTTCCAAATTCACAAAACGAAGATCAATTCTCCTCTCCAAAATATTTCTCACTTTAGAAACTTGAAGAAGAAGAAGGATTCCACCTAGGGTTTCAAGGCAAGCCTCCATTCTTACCATTGAAGATAAGATTTTTTGGCTTTGAGGTATGATAGTTTTCATCCATGGATTCCTTCCATTCATGGAGTTCCCAAATTCCTCTATTTCTAAAGGTAGAATTACCCAATTGAGTTAGGATTTTCTTCAATTATCATGGGTTCTTTTCATTATTGATTTAAATGATTTAATTATGATCTTTGATGCATGAATTGATGAAATACTATGATTTTATGATGATTTCCCCATGAACCCATGTAATCCCCATGTTTTCAAGTTATGAATCATATGATGTGGGATTTTGATTGTAATGGAAGAGTTTTATGAAGACAATCATGTATTGCAAGCTTTACATGTATTTATGATGGAATCAATATCTAACCCATGTTTTCTAATTAATGATGATTGAAAGTGGGTTTTGAACCTCAAGAGGTAAATTATGGACTTATGCATTTTCGCATGAAATCTATGCAAATGTTTTAAAGGTGCTTTGAGAGAAGAGTACCAATGATGATCATGATGTGTTATTGAAAGGATTTTTTCTTGTACACATAAGAGCAAGATGTGAAAGGTTTTCTCACATAGAAAGGATGCTTATGTTGAAAGGCTTTCTCACCTAATTGAATCAAAGAGTAAGAGCTATCCTAATGAAACTAGCTTGGATTGATTATCCTATGCCTTTCCATCGACAATAAGGTCAAAGTAAGAAATGACTATTATGTGGGATTTATGCTTAGCACCGAGAGGATATTGAGATGGAAGCTTTCCCGTTAGTAGAGGTTGGGTTTCTAGAAGAAATCTCATTATCCCTTACCTATGTGACCCCATAGGATGATTGTCTCAAGAGACATTAGCTAGTGGATCCACTTAAGCTAGAAGTTCATGGTTCTACCTTTGCAAGTAGGACAACCCTTTTCGGTGTGAGAGACACCGGGGGATTATGTTATAGCTCACATAGTCTCTATATCGGTTAAGGCTAATTCCCCAATTTAATAATGAACTAAGGTTACTTCAAGAAGTATCGCATATGAGTTCAAAGGTTTTAAAGATTATGTTACCTTGCATTGACCAATGTATTATGAATTATTTTTTCTAACTCTCTTATATCATGTTTTAGCTTGGTCAATTGCATGTCATGAAATGAGATGTCCTTTTTAGCATGATTTAACTGTTTTATGCATGTCTATCATACTTGGTACATTGTTTTGTACTAACGCATACTCTTGCCTACTTTTCCCCAAATGGACGGTCTAACAATTAGGTTTCTCAGTTTCGTGGCTGGTGGTTGTGTTTGAGATTTCTGAGCTTTGGTGAGTCCTCATGCTTCGAGGAGGGAGTTTTATTGTTTCACCTGCTTTCATGTATTTCTATTTTGGACATGATGTATGGGATAGGCCCAATTTCATTCTATTGTATTAGATGGCTATGCTGAGACAACTGTATTAAACTTCTGATTTTCTTTTATAAAAAAAATCTTTTGGACTTGGACTGTTGTTTTACTCTTATTATTATATTTCTTATGTTATAAGAGCTAAGTGGCTTGTATGGAGTCCTTCAGGGTTCTATAAGCCATGTTACATCTAGGGGGTACCCCTTGTTCATGACAAACTTGGTAACTAGAGCATAAGGCTTAGAATGGTCCTAGGATGTCTCATAAGCCACGTGTAGTAGATTCTTGTTGATGAGTGTAAAGCGCGCCACATTTATGAATGAAAGACTACAAGATGATTAGGAAACTCCACTTCTCTCATTACTCTTAAGTCGTGTGATAGAGTTTAACTCTATAAGGTCTCTCTCATAATCCTTAGCCGATGCTCTACAGTTAATGGCTCCACGAAGAGCTTATACTAGAAGGAATGCGAGGAAGAATGTGGAATAAGAAGCTCCTCCCCAAGCTCCTCGAGTTCCAGTCGGTTCTTTGACCGAACAAGTATATAATGCGGAGTTTAGGGGTGCTTTTAAAGTGTTGGATCAAGCCATGATGGCCCAAGCCAATAGGGAGGTTGTGGTTCCCGTGAACCCAAATGTGGGCACGACGGCTTCAAAAGTGAGGGACTTCACTAGGATGAATCCTCCGATGTTTCATGGTTCCAAGGTTAAGGAAGATCCTCAAGAGTTTATTGATAAGGTTTATAAGGTTTTGATGATCATGGGAGTGACACTGGTAGAAAAGGTGGAGTTGGCCGCTTCTCAACTAAAAGGTGTGGCTCAAATATGGTATAAACAATGGAAGGAAGAGAGATCGGAGAATGCGGGTCCTCTTGATTGGGAGAAGTTTAAGGCCGCTTTTCTTGATAGGTTCTTTCCCCTTGAGATGAGGGAGGCTAAGGTGCTTGAGTTCATTAACCTTTGACAAGGGAGTATGAAAGTGAGGGAATATTCTCTAAAGTTCACACAATTGTCTAAGTATGCCCCATCAATGGTTGCCGATTCAAAAGCAAGGATGTGTAAGTTCATTTCTGGTGTGTCCGCAATGGTGGTTAAAGAGTGTCGTACCGCCATGCTCATTAATGACATGGACATCGCTCATCTCATGGTTCATGCACAACAAATTGAGGAGGAGAAACTTAAGGAAAAGTCTAGAGAGTTAAAAAGGGCTAAGACCGGTGATGGTAATTTCTCACAAGCAAGGTCCGAAAGATATGGTCATCCTAGATTTTGACAAAGTTTTTCCAGTCAAGGTTCCTCCAATGCTCCTCCTAAGTCCAACAAAGATACGGTGTCTAACCCTAATCCTCAAGGAGGTAGTGGTAGTGGATCTTCATCACCCATGTCTACTTGTACTAAGTGTGGTAGAAATCACGAGGGTAAGTTCCTAGCCGGCACGGATGGTTGCTTTGGTTGTGGTAAAAGTGGTCACAAAATTAGGGATTTCTAAATGCTTGTGACTAAAGGAAGAGAGGGAAAGCAAGCTACTACTAGTGGTGTGGTTCCCAATGCTCCTAAGCAAAACCAATTCTATGCACTTCAGACTCGTGGTGAACAAGAGGGTTCTCCCGATGTGGTTACCAGTATGTTGAAAGTTTTCCAATTTGATGTTTCTGCTTTAGTTGATCCCGGTGCTACCTTGTATTTTGTGACACCATATGTGGCTATGAGGTTTGATGTTCTTCCGGATGTGTTATTAGAACCTTTTTCCGTCTCTACTCATGTTGGTGATTCTATTGTGGCTAAGAGGGTCTATAGAAAGTGTCTCATTTCCTTGATCCATAGAGTTACTCTTGTTGACTTGGTAGAGCTTGATATTCTAGATTTTGATGTTATCTTGGGTATGGATTGGCTGAACTCATGTTATGCATCTATTGATTGTAGAACTCGTGTAGTCAAGTTTCAATTTCCGAATGAGCCTATCCTAGAGTGGAAGGGGGGAAATTCTATGCCTAAGGGTCAGTTTGTCTCTTATCTTAAAGCTAGAAAGATGATTTCTAAGGGTTGCATTTACCATCTAGTTAGGGTGAGGGATGTAGAATCTGAAACCTTTACTCTTGAGTCGGTCTCCATTGTTAATGAGTTTCCAGAAGTGTTCCCAAATGACTTACTCAGTATTCCTCCCGAGCGGGAAATAGACTTCTGTATTGACATTCTCCCAGATAAGCAACCTATTTCTATTCCTCCTTACCGTATGGCTCCGGCAGAACTTAAGGTGTTGAAAGTTCAATTGAAAGATTTGTTGGATAAGGGTTTCATCCGACCGAGTATCTCTCCATGGGGTGCTCTAGTTTTGTTTGTTTGAAAGAAAGATGGTTCTCTTCGTATGTGTATTGACTATCGTCAGTTGAACGAGGTGACCATTAAGAATAAGTATCCTCTTCCAAGGATAGTTGATTTGTTTGACCAACTTCAAGGAGCAAGTTATTTCTCTAAGATTGACCTTAGACCGGGTTATCACCAATTGAGGGTGAATGAAGATGACATTCCGAAGATAGCTTTTCAAACTCAGTATGATCATTATGAATTTTTGGTAATGTCGTTTGGGTTGACTAATGCTTCAGCGGCGTTTATGGATTTGATGAATAGGGTGTTTAGACAATACCTTGACATGTATGTGATTGTGTTCATTGATAATATTTTGATCTATTTAAGGAGTGAGAATGAGCATGTTGATCATTTGAGGATCGTGTTGCAAATCCTTAAGGACCAACAACTTTTTGCAAAGTTTAGCAAGTGTGAATTTTGGCTAAGGTCTATAGCTTTTCTTGGTCATATTGTTTCAAGTAAAGGTATTGAGGTAGATCCTAAGAAGACGGATGCGGTCAAGAGTTGGCCTAGACCTCTAACTCCTTCAGATATTAGAAGTTTCTTGGGTTTAGCCGGTTACTATAGAAGGTTTTTTGAGGGGCTCTCTTTAATTGCCTCTCCTTTGATGGCTTTGACTCAAAAGAAAGCTAAGTTCATATCGTCCGAATTATATGAAAAGAGTTTCCAAGAGTTGAAAGATAAACTTACTTCCGCTCCGGTGTTGACCCTACCAGAAGGGACGGATGGTGTTTTGGTTTATTGTGATCCCTCAAGAATCAGGTTAGGGTGTGTGCGTATATAAAATGGGAAAGTTATTGCCTATGCCTCCAGGCAACCTAAGATTCACGAGAAGAATTATCCTACTCACGACCTTGAATTAGCGGCGGTCATTTTTGCTTTAAAGATTTGGAGACACGATTTGTATGGAGTTCATGTAGATGTGTTTATCGACCACGAGAGTTTGCTATATGTGTTTAATCAGAAATACTTAAATATTTGCCAAAGAAGGTGGCTGGTGTTATTGAAAGATTATGATATGAGTGTCCTCTATCACCCCGGTAAAGCTAATGTTGTAGCGGATGCTCTTAGTCGGTTATCTATGGGTAGTGTTACCCATATTGAAGAAGAAAAGGAAGAGTTGGCTCGATATGTTCATAGATTTGCCCGATTAGGTGTTCAATTAATGGACTCCACCAAGGGTGGTGTTATGATTCACAATGGTTCCAAATCGTCTTTTGTGGCGGATGAGAAAGCCAAGCAAGGTCTGGATCCAATTTTGGTAGAATTGAAAAAAGGACTGCTTAAGAAATCCATTGAGGCTTTCTCCAAAGGGGGAGATGGTGTGCTTAGATATCAAGGTCATTTATGTGTTGCGAATGTTGATGACTTGAGGGAACAAATCTTGTCAGAAGGTCATAGTTTGCGGTATTCCATTCACCCAGGAGCCACCGAGATGTACCATGATTTGCAAGAGATCTGTTGGTGGAACGGGATGAAGAAGGATATTGCAGGATTTGCGGCTAAGTGTCCAAATTGCCAACAAGTGAAAGTTGAGCATCAGAAACTAAGAGGTTTATCCCAAGACATTAGTATTCCTACTTGGAAGTGGGAAGACTTAAATATGCACTTTATAGTTGGTTTACCTCGCACCCGGTGACAACATGATTCAATTTGGGTGATAGTAGATCGGATGACAAAATCGGCTCATTTCCTTCCCGTCAAAGTTTCTTATTTGGAAGAGTACTATGCCAAGTTGTATTTGAGAGAAAAGGTAATCTTGCATGGAGTGCCTTTATCCATTATTACTGATCGTGGTACCAAATTCACTTCTCAATTTTGGAAGTCATTCTAGAAGGGTCTTGGTACTCGTGTTAAGCTTAGCACGACCTTTCATCCCCCAACCGATGGGAAAACATAGCGTACTATCCAAACTTTGGAAGACATGTTAATGGCTTGTGTGATTGATTTAAGGGTAATTGGGATGACCTATGGCCATTGATTGAATTTGCATATGACAATAGCTATCATTCGAGTATTGGTATGGCTCCATTTGAGGCCTTATATGGTAGGAGGTGTAGATCTCCTATAGGTTGGTTTGAGGTGGGTGAAGTTGGCATAATAGGTCCCGAGTACATGAGGCCATAGAGAAATTTTGACTTATACGAGAAAGGTTGAAAATGGCTCAAAGTCGGCAAAAGTCCTATGTTGATGTGAGAAGAAGAGATCTAGAGTTTGATGTTAACGATTGGCTTTACTTGAAATTCTCACCCATGAAGGGTGTGATGATATTTGTCAAGAAAGGGAAGCTTTGTCCCTGATAAGTAGGCCCATATCATATTTTGAGGCGTGTTGGTAGGGTTTCTTATGAGTTAGATTTTCCAAATGAGTTGACATCGGTGCACCCTATTTTCCATGTCTCCATGCTTAAGAAGTGTGTTGGAGATCCGACATCCATAGTTCCCTTAGAGGAATTGGGAGTTGATGAAAGTCTTTCTTATAAGGAAGTCCAGTTGAGATTTTAGACCGGCAAGTCAAGAGGTTGATAAATAAAGAAGTAACTTCCGTGAAAGTGTTGTGGGGGAATCAGATAATTGAGGGTGCTACTTGGAAGGCTGAGGATGATATGATTTCCCGATATCCTCATCTCTTTCCTTCTACTCCTATTCTAGCTTGAGGTAATGAGTTCCTCTTGGTTTGTCCTTTGTTTTGGAGTCATGTGTTTTATGTGTTTCCCTGATTTCCTTATGTTATGCATGTTCATGCAAACTTGTGTTTTGAAAGAAAATGAGTTTACATGATTGATTTTCCTCATGTTGTTGTGCATTGAGTATGAGTTGCCTATAGACTTCATGAGATGAACTGATGAACATGCTTTAGCTATGCTTTTTGAGAATGAATTGCATATGGGATCCATGAGATTATGTTGAGCATGGTTTTAGCTTGGAGAAGGTAGTTCCTTCTTGAACATGAGTATTGGATTGTTAGATGTAGTTCCTACTTCTTTATGATGCATTGAGTATGTTTAGCTTGGAGTTGATGTTTCCTCCCTGTATATGTGCATTGCATGCATGATAGGCTGCTAGAGTTAGTTTCACCCCTCTTATGATGTTTAGAGAATGTCCTAGCTTGGAGTCGATAGTTCCTCCTTGGTTATATGCATTTAGATGAAGTTGCATTGTAGGTTGGGTTGTTAGTTCCTCTCCTACTCTTTCCATACTAGCTTGAATATCATTCTAGGACGAATGTTCCCAAGGGGGAGATGTTGAAACACCCCGTATCTAAAACAGGGAATTGAAGCATTTTTGGGAAAACTATAGGTGCCAGCCACAAGGGCCACCCACAGCCCGTGGATGTGACCACGGACCGTAGGCGTGGTCCGTGGGTAGGCACCCAGTTTTGGGTTCAAGTGTTGGAACCACGGCCCAAACCAACGGACCGTTGGTGGAACCATGATCCGTGGTTGGGGGTCCGTGGTTCAAGGCCCTGAGAACATGGTTTATTACCATGAACCACGGTCCACTAGGATGGACCGTGGGTCAGACCACGGTCCGTCGACTGGGGTCTGTTAGTGGTCAGCTATCAGTTATTTGTAGGGGTAATTAAGTCTTTTCCTAATTAATTAGTTGGTATACTACGTCAATTTACCCTTCATTAAGACCCCTATATAACTATTTTCAACCTCCAAATTAGCCCATTCACTTCATTCTTCCAAACTCACAAAAAGAAGATCAATTCTCATCTCTAAAATATTTCTCTCTTTAGAAACTTGAAGAAGAATAAGGGTTCAACCTAGGGTTTCAAGGCAAGCCTCCATTCTCACCATTGAAGATAAGCTTTTGGCTTTGAGGTATGATAGTTTTCATCCATGGATTTCATCCATTCATGGAGTTCCTAAATTCCCCAATTGAGTTAGGATTTTCTTCAATTATCATGGATTCTTTTAATTATTGATTTAAATGATTGAATTATGAACTCTTATGCATGAATTGATGAAATACTATGATTTTATGATGATTTCCCCATGAACCCATGTAATCCCCATGTTTTAAAGTTATGAATCATATGATTTGGGATTTTTATTGTAAAGGAAGAGTTTTATGAAGACAAGCATGTATTGCAAGCTTTACTTGTATTTATGATGGAATCCATATCTAACCCATGTTTTCTAAGTATTGATGATTGAAAGTGGGTTTTGAACCTCAAGAGGTAAATTATGGACTTACGCATTTTCTCATGAAATCTACGCAAATGTTTTAAGGGTGCTGTGAAAGTAAAGTACCAATGATGATCATGATATGTTGTTGAAAGGATTTTCTCATGTACAAATAAGAGCAAGATGTGAATGGTTTTCTCACATAGAAAGGATTCTTAGGTTGAAAGGCTTTCTCACCTAATTGAATCAAAGAGTAAGAGGTATCATAATGAAACTAGCTTGGATTGGTTATCCTAGGATACCTTTCCATGGACAATAAGTTCAAAGTAAGAAATGACTATTCCGTGGGATTTATGTTTAGCACCGAGAGGATATTGAGATGGAAGCTCTTCTGTTAGTAGAGGTCGGGTTTCTAGAAGCAATCTCCTTATCTCTTACCTATGTGCCCCCATAGGATGATTGTCTCAAGATACATTAGCTAGTGGATCCACTTAAGCTAGAAGTTCATGGTTCTACCTTGGCAAGTAGGACAACCCTTTTCGGTGTGGGAAACACCGGGGGATCATAATATAACTCACATGGTCTCTATGTCGGTTAAGGATACTTCCCCACATTAATAATGAACTAAGATTACTTCAAGAAGTATCGCATATGAGTTCAAAGGTTTTAAAGATGATATTAGCTTGCATTGACCATGGTCTTATGACTTATGTTTTCTAACTCTCTTATATCATGTTTTAGCTTGGTCAATTGCATGTCATGAAATGAAATGTCCTTTTTAGCATGATTTAAGTGTTTTATTCATGGCTATCATACTTGGTATATTTTTTTGTACTAACACATATTCTTGCCTACATTTTCCCAAATGTATAGTCCGACAGTCAGGTTTCTCAGTTTCGTGGCTAGTGGTTGAGTTTGAGATTTCCGAGCTTTGGTGAGTCCTCATACTTCGAGGATGGAGTTTTATTGTTTCACCTTCTTTCATGTATTTCTCTTTTGTACATGATGTATGGGCTAGGCCCAATTTAATTCTGTTGTATTAGATGGCTATGCTGAGAAAAGTGTATTAGACTTCCGCTTTTCTTTTATAAAAAAAATATTTTGGACTTGGACTGTTCTTTTACTCTTATTATAATATTTCTTATGTTATGAGAGCTAAGTGGCTTGTATGGAGTCCTTTGGGGTTCTATACCCCATATTACATCTAGGGGGTACCCCTGGGTTGTGACACATCTAGATTTTCCCTCAATACTTTCGGGCTATTTTTCTAAATTAGGTCTTGATTAGTATGGTAGCCATTTATTCCATCAATGATTATAGGTCATGATTTCAAAACTATTTCCATTAGTATTTATCACGACCCAAGGGTACACTCTAGATGTAACATGGCATACAAGACCCCGAGAGGCCTCATATAAGCCACTTAGCTTTCATAACATAAGATATTAGAAATGAATGGAAATTTAAAACATTTTTCAACCAACATCAAAGTGTTATATCAACATCGGATGTCTATTACACTTTGACTCAAACCATAGAAAACATGAATATCTTGGGACATAGCCCATACAATAGTGTTCAAAACATAAAATGAAAGAACATAAGAGAAATGGTGGCTATATCCTCGAATATTATGCGGACTCACCAATCTTCAAGCCTTGCTCTACTAAGATCCTAGCCACGGGGATGAGAGTCGATATCGCCGGACCCTACATTTAGATAATAAATGTAGGGAATAGTATGCATTAGTACAAACATGTACTCAATATGATAGCCAACATAAACATCATCATAAGCATAAGAGGGAACAACATAAGTCATAAGCATGATCAATGCACATAAATTATCATAACATAGGAGGAATACTTCTTGAATTAACCTCAACTTATCCTTAGTCAAGACTTAGGTCATACACCTCTAGTCAAGCATATCATGGAAGGCAACTAAAGCAACAATCCGAGCTTATTATTCATCATACATAGTCTAGCTTATCTTTTATAGACATGGGGAATCGCCTCTTGCCATACTTTAAAAGAACAAGGGTAGTCGCCCTTAAGTCCTTCTTAACATATGGATCGTGGGTACTCACCTCTAGTCCAACTTAACATATGGATCATCGGTATTCACCTCTTGTGCAACAACATGTGACATGGGTATTCGCCCCTTGTCATTCTATAAGGATCATGGCTATTAGCCTCTTGTCCAATCATATCATACGAACATGGGGAGTCGCCTCTTGTTCAACTTTAAGGAATAAGGGTAATCACCTCTTTATCCTACTTCATGGAATACGGGTAATCGCCTCATATCCATCTCATTTGGAGGTCATGGGTAATCGCCTCTAGCCTCATCAATATCTTAATCATTAACATTATATTCATTTTAGGTGAGCAATCCTTTCAACCTAGAATCATTCAATGTGAGAAGGTCTTTCACATTCATAACATAAGCAATCTATGTGGGAACTATCCTTTCCACAACAATTAGATAAATAGTCAACAATTGACAACATAAGCTTTACTCTCAAAGCAATCTAATCATAATTCATCATATAAGCTTCAATTCTAATGTATCTCATCAATCCTAGATTGAACACATCTAAACCCACAAATTATCCTTTTATGGCAGAAAACCCATATTACATCAATTTCATCTTTCTGGGCATGGGTTAGGTATGGGTACATGCAATTTCATCCTAAAATAATTGAATCTACTCAATTCAAGCATAAACAATCATAATCCACTCAATTGGATCAACATTCATCAATACCCACAACATTGGAAGAAATCCTAACTCAAATTGGGGAATTTCATCTTCTTAATTTGGGAATTATAGGGACTCCAAGGAAGAAAGGATTCCAGGTATGAAAAGCCATCATACCTTCATTACAAAGCCCATAAATTCTTGAGGAATTGAGACTTGAACTTGACCCTAGCTTCAACTCTTCCTTCTTCTTCAACTTTCTAGAGAGGTAATTATTTTGGAGAGGAACCCAATTCTTTTGGTGAGTTTGAGAGAATCATCCTAATGAGTGAATTTAAGGGGTTAAAATGACTTATATAGGGGTCCTAGACATAGGCAAAATGACGTAGTATCAATATAAAATAATTAGGAAAAGACCCAACTACCTATTTATTAATTGCCAGCTGCTGACCCACGAGACCCCTAATGACGGACCGCGGTCAGGATGAATAACCGTCCTGCACGGCCGTCATTAGTAGTCAGAAAGTTGGAGTTTGGGGGTCTTGGACCATGGACCATGGTCTGACCGACGGTCCGTTGGTCAGGGCGTGGTTCCTGGACCTCTGGACAAACTTGGGTGCCCAGTCCACGGGCCAGGCCTACGGTCTGTGGTTCTACCCACGGGCCATGGTTGGCCTCCGTGGCTGGCACCTGTATTCTCTGAAAAAATCTGTTATGTTGCCCTCTTCTGAATCCGGGGTGTTACATTATCTCCCCCCTTGGTACCATTCATCCTCGAATGAGATTCAAACTGGTTATAAAAGAGTAGGAGAGGAACTAACAACCCAACCTACAATTCAATGCATACAACCAAGTAGGAACTATCGAGTCCAAGCTAGGACGTTCTCAAAACATCATACGAGGAGTGAAACTACTCTATCAGCCCATTATGCATGCAATGCACATAAATAAGGAGAAAAAATCAACTCCAAGTTCAACATACTAAAATGAATCATAAGGAAGTAGGAACTACATCTAGCAACCCAATATGCATGAATTTTCAACATTACTCTTTTATAGGGAGGAACTACCTTCTCCAAGCTACAGGCTCAACACAATCTCATGGAGCTCATATGCAATTCAATCTCATGAAGTCTATAGGCAACTCATACCCAATCCACTACAACATGAGGAAAATCAATCATATAAACTCATTTTCTTTTAAAACATAAGTTTTCGTGAACATGCATAACATAAGGAATTCATGGGAACATCTAAAATACACATGACTTCAAACAAGGAGTAAATCATGAGGAAACTCATTACCTCAAGCTAGAGCAGAAGGAAAAAGATGAGGATATAGGGACTTCATATTGGCCTCAACCTCCCAAGTAGCACCCTCAACTAAATGATTCCTCCACAATACTTTCACGGAAGCAACTTTCTTTGTTTCTCAACTTCTTAACTTGCCGCTCTAAGATCTCAACCGGTACCTCTTCATAAGAGAGACTTTCATCAACCCCCAAGCCTTCTAGGGGAACTATTGATGTCGGATCTCCAATACACTTCTTAAGCATAGAGACATGGAACAACGGATACACTGTTGAAAAATCAAATCAAATTGATAAGCAACCTTACCAATACATCTCAAAATTTGATATGGGCCTATGTATCGGGGACTAAGTTTCCCTTTCTTCCCAAATCTCATCACACCCTTCATGGGTGAGATTTTCAAGTATACCCAATCACTAACCTCAAACTCAAGGTCTCTTTTTCTAACATCGGCATAGGACTTTTGTCGGCTTTGGGCTGTTCTCATCCTCTCTCTAATAAGCCGGACTTTATCCATAGCCTCAAGAACTAATTTGGGTCCTATCAAGGCAACTTCACCCACCTCAAACCACCCTATAGGAGATCTACACCTCCTACCATAAAGAGCTTCAAAGGGGGCCATACAATATTAGAATGGTAGCTATTATTATAAGGAAATTCTATCAATGGCAAGTGATCATCCCAATTTCCCCTTGAAATCGATGACACATGCTCTCAACATATCCTCTAAATTTTTGAACGTTCGCTCCGCTTGCCCATCGGTTTGTGGGTGAAAAGTCATGCTAAGCTTCACTTTAGTGCCAAAACCCTTTTGGAATGACTTCCAAAACTGATAAGTAAACTGAGTACCTCTATCGGAGATAATATACAAGGGTATCCCATGAAACCTTACCATTTCCCTCAAGTATAACTTGGCATAGTCTTCCGCCGCATGAGAAACTTTGACAGGGATCAAATTGGCAGATTTCGTCATTCGGTCTACTATGACCAAAATTGAATCATATTGTCGCCGAGTACGTGGCAACTCTACTATAAAGTCCATATTCAAGTCTTCCCACTTCCAAGTAGGAATGCTAATATCTTGGGATAAACCTCTCGGTTTCTGATGCTTAACTTTCACTTGTTGGCAAATTGGACACTTAGCCACAAATCCCGCAATATCCTTCTTCATCCCATTCCACCAATAGACCTCCCACAAGTCACTGTACATCTTGGTAGCTCCTGGGTGAATGGAATACCATGAAGTATGGGCTTCTGTCAAGATTTGTTCCCTTAAGTCATCAACATTTAGAACACATAATCGACCTTGGCATCTAAGTACCCCATCTCCCCCTTGGGAGAAAGCCTCAATGGACTTCTTGAGCACCGCTTCTTTCAATTCTACCAAAGTCAGATCTAGACATTGCTTAGCTTTCACATCACTCACAAAAGACGATTTGGAACCATTGTGAACCATAACACCACCCTTGATAGAGTCCATCAACTGAACACCCAAACGGGCCAATCTATGTACATCTCATACAAATTCCTTCTTCTCATCATCAATGTGAGCAACACTACCCATGGACAACCTACTAAGAGCATCCCCTACTACATTTTCCTTACCGAGGTGATAGAGAACAATCATATCATAATCTTTCAATAACTCAAGCCACCTTCTTTTGCAAGATTCAGGTCTTTCTGATTAAACACATATTGCCAGCTCTTATGGTCAATGAACACATCTACATGAACACAATACAAATAGTGCCTCCATATCTTTAAGGCAAAAACCACCGCCGCTAATTCAAGATCGTGGGTCGGATAATTCTTCTCATGGACCTTAAGTTGCCTTGAAGCATAGGCAATAACCTTTCCATTTTGCATAAGCACACATCCCAACCCAATTCTAGAGGCATCACAATATACCACAAAACCATTCATCCCTTCCGGTAAAGTCAAAACCGGAGCGGAAGTAAGTCTATCTTTCAACTCTTAGAAACTTTTCTCACATAATTCAGACCATACAAACTTAGCCTTATTTTGAGTCAAAGCCGTCAATGGAGAGGCAATAGAAGAAAACCCCTCAACAAACCATCAGTAATAACCGGCAAAACCCAAGAAACTTCTAATGTCCGAATGTGATAGAGGTCTAGGCCAACTCTTGACCGCATCCCGCTTCTTAGGATCTACCTCAATACCCTTACTTGAAACAATATGACCAAGGAAAGCTACAGACCTTAGCCAAAACTCACACTTGCTAAACTTTTCAAAGAGTTGTTGTTCCTTAAGGATTTGCAACACAATCTCCAAATGATCAACATGTTCATTCTCACTCCTTGAGTAGATAAAAATATCATCAATGAACACAATCACAAATATGTCAAGGTATTGTCTGATCACCCTATTCATCAAATTCATAAATGAAGCTGGAGCATTAGTCAAGCCAAACGACATCACCAAAAACTCATAATGACCATATCGGGTTCTAAAAGTCATCTTTGGAATATATTCTTGTTTCACCCTCAATTGGTGATAACCCGATCTAAGGTCGATCTTAGAGAAGTAACTTGCACCTTGGAGTTGGTCAAACAAATCATCTATCATTGGAAGAGGATACTTAATCTTAATGGTCACCTTGTTTAGCTGACGATAGTCAATACACATTCGGAGTGAACAATCCTTTTTCTTAACAAACAAAACTGGAGCACCCCATGGAGAGATACTCGGTCGGATGAAACCCTTATCCAATAAATCCTTTAATTGTTCTTTTAACTCTTTAAGTTCTACCAGATCCATTCTATAAGAAGGAATAGAAATAGGCTGCGTATCTGGGAAAAGGTCAATACCAAAATCTATTTCCCATTTTGGAGGAATAACGAGTAAATTATCTTGGAACACTTCCAGAAACTCATTTTGGTAACTAGGGGTTTCAGAATCCATATCCCTCACCCTAACTAAATGGTACAAGAAACCCTTAGAAATCATCTTTCTAGCTTTGAGATAAGAAATGAACCGACCTTTTGGCATATAATTTCCCCCCTTCCACTCTAGGACAGGCTCATTCAAGAACTAAAACTTGACTACACGAGTTCTACAATCAATAGAAGCATAACAAGAGTGCAACCAATCCATCCCAAGGATGACATCAAAATCTAGCATGTCAAGCTCTACCAAGTCAACAAGAGTAACTCTATGGGATAAGGAGACGGGACACTTGCTATGTACCCTCTCAGCCAACATAGAATAACCAACAGGAGTAGAGATAGAAAAGGGTTCTAACAACACTTCGGGAAACACATCAAATCTCATAGCCGCATATGGCGTCACAAAAGACAAAGTAGAACCAGGATCAAGTAAAGTATATACATCTAGTTGGAAAACTTTCAACATACCGGTAACTAAATCGGGAGAATCCTCTTGTTCACCTCTAGTCTGAAGAGCATAAAACATGTTTTGCTTAGGATCATTAGAACCCGAACCACTTGGACCGGATGAAGGATAGGGTTGAGCCCTACGACGATTATCTCCCTTATTCTTAGCAATCGAAGGACAATCCCTTATCTTGTGATCCATCTTACCACAACCAAAGTAAGCATTGGAACTCGCTAGACATTTGCCTTCATGATTTCTTCCACCTCTTTGAGGTTTAGGGTTAGACACCCTCTCATTTTTGGACCTTGGGGGAGCCTTAGAAGAACCTTTCCTGGAAAACCTTTGTTGAAACCTTGAATGACCATGTCCACCGGACCTAGAGTATGAATAGTTACCATCATCTGTTATTGCCCTCTTTGCTTCTCTAGATCTTTCTTTCTGCTTTTCCTCTTCAATTTGTTGGGCATGGACCATTAGTCGAGAAACATCCATGTCATCGACAAGCATAGCCGTACGGCACTCCTTTACAACAAATTCTGACACACCCGATACGAACGTGCTCATCCTTACCCTAGAGTCGGCAACTACAGAAGGAGCATACTTAGACAATTGAGTGAATCTTAAGGTATATTCCTTCACACTTATACATCCTTGTCGAAGATTAATGAACTCAAGAACTTTAGCCTCCCTCATCTTAAGGGGAAAGAACCTATCAAGAAAAGTGGACTTAAACCTTTCCCATTCCAAGGCACCTGCATCTACCTATCTTGCCTCTTTCCATTGGTTGAACCGAATTTGAACAACCCCCTTAAGTTGATATACAGACAATTCTGCCTTCTCCACCGAAGTCACTCCCATGATAACCAACACCTTATAGACCTCATCAATAAACTCTTGAGGATCTTCCTCAATCTTAGAGCCATAAAATTCCGAAGGATTCATCCTTGTGAAGTCCCTTACTCTTGATGTCATCGTACCCACATTTGGGTTCATGGGGTTCACAACCTCCCTATTAGCTTGGGCCGTCATGGCTTGAGCCGTCACGGCTTGAGCCAACACATGAAAAGTCATTCTAAACTTTGCATTCGTCACTTGGTCGGCCAAAGGGTTAATTTGAGATTGATGAGCTTGAGATGGAGCTCCTTGGTTAATCTTTTCTCCCTCGTTCCTTCATGCAAAAGCCCTTCTAGTAGTCATATCTTGTAGACAATTGGGTAAGGATTAGGAGAAAGACCTTATAGAGTTAAACTCTATCGCACGACTTAGAGAAATGAAGAAGTGAAGTTTCCTAAGCATCTAATAGCTTCTCATTGATAAATATGGCCCGCTTCACATTTATGAACAAGACTCTACTAGACATGGTTTTGAGACATCCTAGAACCATTCTAAACCTTGTGCTCTTATTACCAAGTTTCTCACGACCCATGGGTACACCCTAGATGTAATATAGCATACAAGACCCCGAGAGGCCTCATATAAGCCACTTAGCTTTCATAACAAAAGATATTAGAAATGAATGGAAATTTATAACATTTTTCAACCAACATCAAAGTTTTATATCAAAAGTGGAAGTCTATTACACTTTGTCTCAAACCATCTAAAACATGAATATCTTGGGACAGAGACCATACAATAGGTTTCAAAACATAAAATGAAAGAACATAAGAGAAATGGTGGCCATATTCTCGAATACTATGACGACTCACGAATCTTCAAGCCTTGCTCTACTAAGATCCTAGCCACGGGGATGAGAGTCGATATAGCCGGACCCTACATTTGGATAAGAAATGTAGGCAAGAGTATGTGTTAGTACAAACATGTACTAAATATGATAGTCAACATAAACATCAACATAAGCATAAGCGGTAACAACATAAGTCATAACCATGATCAATACACATAAATCATCATAACATAGGAGGAATACTTCTTGAAGTAACATCAACTTATCTTTAGTCAAGACTTGGGTCATCCACCTCTAATCAAGCATATCATGGAAGGCAACTCAAGCAACAATCCAAGCTTATCATTCATCATACATATTCTAGATTATCTTTTATAGACATGGGGAATCGCCTCTTGCCTTACTTTAAAGGAACATGGGTAGTCGCCTCTAGTCCTTCTTAACATATGGATCATGGGTACTCGCCTCTAGTCCAACTTAACATATGGATCATCGGTATTCACCTCTTGTGCAACAACATGTGACATGGGTATTCGCCCCTTGTCATTCTATAAGGATCATGGCTATTAGCCTCATGTCCAATCATATCATAAGAACTTGGGGAGTCACCTCTTATTCAAATTTAAGGAATGAGGGTAATCGCCTCTTTATCCTACTTTATGGAATATGAGTAATCGCCTCATATCCATCTCATTTGGAGGTCATGGGTAATCGCCTCTAGCCTCATCAATATCTTAGTCATTAACATTAGATTCATTTTAGGTGAGCAATCCATTACTCTCAAAGCAATCTAATCATAATTCATCATATAAGCTTCAATTCTAATGTATCTTATCAATCCTAGATTGAATACATCTAAACCCACAAATTATCCTTCCATGGCATAAAATCCATATTACATCAATTTCATCTTTCTAGGAATGGGTTAGGCATAGGTACATGCAATTTCATCCTAAATTCATTGAATTTACTCAATTCAAGCATAAACAATCATAATCCACTCAATTGGATCAACATTCATCAATACCCACAACATCGAAAGAAACCTTAACTCAAATTGGGGAATTTTATCTTCTCAATTAGGGAATCATAGGGACTCCATGGAAGAAAGGATTCCATGGATGAAAAGCCATCATACCTAGATTACAAAGCCCACAAATTCTTGAGGAATGGAGACTTGAACTTGACCCTAGCTTCAACTCTTCATTCTTCTTCAACATTCTAGAGAGAATTATTTTGGAGAGGAACTCGATTCTTTTGGTAATTTTGAGAGAATGATCTTAATGAGTGAATTAAGTGGGTTAAAATAACTTATATAGGGGTCCTAGACTTGGGAAAAATGATGTAGTATAGATATAAAATAATTAGGAAAAGACTTAACTTCCCTTATAATAACTGCCAGCATCTGACCCACGAGACCCCTAATGACGGACCATGGTCAAGATGACGGACCATAGTCGGGATGACGGACCGTCCTGCACATCCATCATTCGTGGTCAGAAAGTTGGAGTTTGGAGGTCTTGGACCATGGACCCTGGACCACGAACCGTGATCTGACCGACGGTCCGTCGGTCAGGCCGTGGTTCCTGGACCTCTAGACAGACTTGGGTGCCCAGTCCATGGGCCAGGCCTACGGTCCGTGGTTCTACCCACGGGCCGTGGTTGGCCTCCGTAGCTAGCACCTATAATTTCTGGAAAAATCTTTTATGTTGCCCTCTTCCGAATCTGGGGTGTTATAGTATTTGACGCATCTCTAGCATGAAGTGAATGAATGTGGATGGTGAAAGGTTTTCTCATGCATAGTCTAAGGATCTATCCTATGATAACACAAGTGGAGACAATCCATGTGTCTTAACGATAATATAAGCCAAGACTTAATAACTACTCCGTGGGATTTATTCTTAGCACCGAGATGATATTGAGATGGAATCTCTTCCTTGTTGAGGTCGGGTTTTCTAGTGTAATCTCCTTATCCCTTACCTATGTTCCCTCGTAGGATGATGGTCTAGATAGACTTTAGCTAGTGATCCACTTTAGCTCAGATTCATGGTTTTACCTTTTCAAGTAAGACAACCCTTTTTAGTATGGAAGACACTAGGGGATCATATTATAGCTCACATGATTTTTATGTCGGTTAAGGATCAATCCCACAACAATAATGAACTAAGGTTACTTCAAGAAGTATCTCTCATGTGTTCAAAGATGGGTTTACTGGCATTGATCATGATTTCGTTTTATATTTTCTAACCCTCTTATCTTATGTTTTAACTTGGTTTTTACATATCACGAAAATATCCTTTATAGCATGATTTCATACTTTTATTAATGGCTATCATACTTAGTAAGATTTTGTACTAACGCATACTCTTACCTACATTTCCCCAAATGTAGGGTCAGACAGTCAAGGTTCTCAGTTTTATGGCTAGAGGTTGATTCGAGAGATTTCAAGCTTTGGTGAGTCCTGATGCTTCGAGGACGGATCTTCATTGTTTTCAGTATTCTTTCTTACTTTCAGTTTTGGACATGATGTATGGGCTAGGCCCAAATTTCATTCTTATGCACTAGATGGCTAATGAGACAAGTGTTTAGACTTCCACTTTACTTTTATAAAAATTTTGGACTTGAAATGTACTTTTTTATCTCTTTGCGTTCTATTTCTTATGTTATGAATGCTAAGTGGTTTGTATAGGACCTCTCAGGGTCCTATACACCATGTTACGGCTAGGGGGTACCTTGGGTCGTGACAAATTTGGTATTCAGAGCACAAGGTTTAAAAAGGTCCTATGATGTCTCATAATCCACGTCATGTAGAGTCTTATTCATGAGTGTGAAGCGCGCCACATTTATGAATGAGAGGCTATAAGATGTTTAGGAAACTTCACTTCTTTCATTACTCTAAAGTCATGTGATAGAGTGTAACTCTAGGTATCTTTCTCTCTCCTAACCCCTATTTATGCTTTTCAAAATATACCTCCATAAAGGAATCCCGGGAGACGGAATAGGAATGTTCATGAAAATGTGCGACAAGAGGTTCCCCAAGTGCTGATCAACCCTTTAGATGAGTAAGTGATTAATGATGAGTTTCGGGCCATATTTCATGCATTGGCCCAAGCTATGATTGTTCAACCAAATAGAGAGGTTATGGATCCCATAAACCCAAGGGTGGGAATGGCGGCAACAAGGGTGTGGGATTTTATTAGAATGAATCCTCTGGAATTTCATGGGTCTAATGTTGAGGAAGATCCTCAAGAGTTCATTGATGAGGTGTATAAGTTGTTGATGATCATGGGAGTGACGTTGGTAGAAAAGGTGGAATTGGCCGCTTATCAACTTCTGGGTGTTGCTCAATTTTGGTTCAACCAATGGAAAGAAGAGAGGGCGGTAAATGAGGGTCTTTTTGATTGGGAGAAATTTAAGGTTAATTTTCTTAATAGGTTCTTTCCTCTAGAGATGAGGGAAGCAAAGGTACTTGAGTTCATTAACCTTCATCAAGGGGATATGAGTGTGAAGGAGTATACTTTGAAATTTCACAATTATCTAGATATGCTTCGACTATGATTGCTGATCCAAGGGCAAGGATGAGTAAGTTTGTGTCGGGTGCTTCCGACTTAGTAGTCAAAGAATGCCTAACCGCCATGCTTGTTCAGGAGATGGATGTCTCCCGTTTGATGATACATGCACAACAAATAGAGGAAGAAAAGCTTAAGGAGAAAACTAGGGATTCAAAGAGGGCAAGAAGGCATGATGGTGAGTCTTCACATTCAAGGTCCGATGGAGGAAATCGTTCTCAAGGTAAGGATGGTAGTGAGCAAATGTGGCTAGAGGGTAGGGAGTATGGGAGAAGACATAAGGGTGAGTGTCTAGCCGGTTCTAATGCTTGCTTTGGTTGTGGTAAGATGGATCATAAGATAAGGAATTGTCCTTCGGTTGTTAGAAATGAGGGAGATAATCATCGACGGGCTCAACCCTACCCTTCCTCCGGTCCTAGTGGTGGTCGGGAACAATATAGGTTTTATTCTATTCAAACTCGATAAAATCATGAGGGTTCCCCCGATGCGGTAGTTGGTAAGTTATGGTTTTTTATCTTGTGGATTATGCATTGCTTAATATTGAGTGTTTCATTGGATATGGTAAGACTCCATAAATGGAGATAGTGTTTGGAGTAGTCCTTGAAAATCCCTGTGGAAACTTCTTAGGTGTTTACTTGTATCAATGATTTACTGGTTGTTAAGACGTTGGTGTTATATTTGGGATTCAGGGATATGGATTTGAAAAGACTAGTGGGGTTTGCTCCCAAGGGGAAGATAGTGTGCTTCATGGTTGGTACGTGAGTAGAACTATGTTTGTTTTGGAAGAGTTCCTTGTTACGGTTTGGTGCGTGAAAGTTTAGAGGTGGTGTGACTTCTCAGTATCCCTATCGCTTTCCTTCATTTTCGAGTCTAGCTTGAGGTCTTAGCTCCTCATGGTTCACTCTTAGGATTCGGGTGCCTTAGTCATCCTCAAGTTTCCTCTTGCATCCATGCTCATGAAAAATTTGATTTTCAAAAATATGATTTAGTTTAATTGAATGATTTCTTCATGCTTATTTGCATTGAGTATGATTTGCATATAGACCTTAATAAAATATCTTTTGAATATGTTGTAGCTTGGAGTTGAAATTTCCTCCTCGGATAGTGATCTTGAACTTGGTTTGATACCGGTTAGCCATCATTTAAAGCTTAATTCCTACTTCTGATCTCATGGGGTTAATTTATGGGTTATGGTTGCAAACTTAATTCCTACTTCTGATCTCTGATTGATGCTTAAAAGAGATTAATTGAAGTGGGTAATTAGTTTGATACTTGCAATTTAGTTTGATGTCTGTAATTGGATTGAAAATAAAGATTAGGGGTCTATTCTATTTTCCCTATTTTTGCATCAAAAGAGACAGTAGTGTAAGGTATTGGGTTGTTTAGTTGTGCACATAGATGATATCGCAAGAAGATTCTAGGAACTGATGCTATGAGATCGAAAAAAGATTAGTGTCATTGAAGATGATTCAGCCTATCCATAAATGTTAAGGACTATAGAGCAACACAATTACCCCTATGTGATATTGATTTCAAATCCCCACACCCCAAGATTACTTGTTATTTCTTTGAATTTCTAAAATCATTGTTTAATTGTGACTATTGCGTACAAAATCCTTTTTCATAAATTTGGTGGAATCATCCACCCAAATGTTCTATTGCTACAAATAAATTTATGTATAATCTAAATTTCTTGATAGAATTATTTGAGCTATATCATTCTCACTGTGAGATTCAACCCCGACTCATAGTTGGATATTTTTATTGACTACGACTACTTACTTTTGGATTTGTTTTAGAAAGTAGTTTGAGTCTTATCTGTCTTTGAAGCCAATGGCTCTTGTTCATTGTTGCTATGGGTGTGGTGAGATGGGCCACTATGTTAGAGATTGTCACAAGTCCTAGTGCAGTTTTCTAGGGGAGGTTGTGAGTTTTGCTGAGGTAGATAGGGCAGATCACCACATTCTTCGCACCAGGCTTCATACTATAGAGGTTGCTATGATTGTTGAAATTTGGGCCACTAGTCTAGAGAGTTCCCTAGTCGGGAGTGGCTTTTTCAATCTTATCAAACATGTGATACTCCCAGGCTGGGGTGGTCGGACTTGGTTGTACCTGTGGGGAGCTTGTTCATCAGACTACAACTTGTCCCCAACATTGGACCATGATTAAAATTATTCAGCTAGATCAATTTTATGGCAAATCGGCTCTTTCGGTTAGAGGTGGTGCCTTGGGTGTTGCCATTACTACATCAGGTGTTTATGTTGAAGTCAGATACAGTCCGGTCTATGCATTTAAAGGTCGGTCAGAGGCCGAGGCTTCAAGTATCCCTTCTTTGGATGCAAATTTATGGTTTATCATGTTTGTTCCATTTTTGTGTGATTTGGAATTTTCATGCCCATTTGAATTTATTTAGCTTATTATCTATCGTTGGCTTGTTGTGGCAGTTTTATTTGAGGATTGTGTATTTGTTTTTCCCATGTAGTTTATTTATTTTAGTAGTGGATCGACTATATTGTGTTGCTTTGATTTGGAGAAATGGAAGGGTAGCCCCCGTGCTTTTGCCTTGATAGTCTTTTTTTCAGGCCTTAGGATTTCTGGTTTCCCTTTTTGCCACCCTTGTTCTGTGTTTTTGTTGTGATGTTGATCCTTTTTTGATAGGTGTCTAGACTAGCTTTGCTCGATTTAAGTTTTGTGTGTTATAGGGCCTAGTTGACTCGGGAGGGTTATTTGCTTCTGTGTCGTTCCATTTGAGTAGTAGTTGGGAGATTGCTATTTTTTTGGAATAGTCTGTTGGGTAGTTTTCCTAGTAGTCATTTTTGGTGCTTTCTCCTTTTTCTTAGTTTTTTCTCGAATGCAAAGTTGTGCTTTCGCTCGTTCTGCTCCTTTTGGATTTGTCCACTTCTTGTTGTCTTGGGGTTTTGTTATGGCCAGCTGGAAGTTGGAGGTTTGATCCCTTGTTATGCCTCGACTAGCTGTTGTGTTTGTTATTTGTTGTTGTGTTGATAGCCCTCGAGGGTAGTGAATGATTTACAGTCAGAATGGTGGTGTTCATCAGTTGTTTCATGCCTTATCCCTATTGGGAAATGAAAACTTTCTAAGAAGATTCATCTTCATGATGGGGTTATGGTAATTCGTGGGATTTATGAGTTTTCTCTAGTTTGGGATGTGTGATTTGCTTTTGTCATGCTTGGTAGCTTGTGTGTTTTGTGTGGGGTTGGTATCCTTGGACCACTACTGGCTAGTTGACTATGTTGATACGCTGCCTTCGGGATTCGTTTCCCTTAGGATTGGATGTGTGGCTGAGATTTGTAGTGGTAGAGAAGTTTGTGTGCTTGTGGTGTCGGTGTTTAAGATGTTTCTTTGGTTGGAGTAGGTCTCTTGAGTGAGGCTCAGTGCTACCTTGTCATTCGTAAGATGGTTGTCCTTTGGATTAGTGCTGTTAGATTTAGAAGGTTGTGTTTCAGATGGGTTTTTTGTTTTGAGGCTTAGAAATGGATTTTGGGGTTTTACCCTGGACTGAGTTCCTTGTCATGGCAGCTGTCATTCCTCGATGTTCAGGAGAAGCCTATTGTTCTTCCGTGGTTGATGTTATTTGGGCTTGTAGGGAAGTTTCAATTGGTACTGGAGATGTTCAAGATAGCTAAGGACCGGTAGAACGCTCTTGGTGGTTAGAAAATAATGTGGAACATAAGATGAGTTTTCGATTTGGGGAGTTGGGTTGCATTTGCCATGGTCCTGTGTTTTCTCAATTCTGTTGATTTTGGTGTGATGTTTGTCTTTTTATGTGAATCCGGAGCTTTCAGGCAAGTTTGGTTCAGTTGGGTGAGAGTTGGAGATCAAAATAGATTTGTAGGAGTTTTTTTAGTTTTCATGTGAATTTGGGGATTTTCCTCTTAGCCTTAGTTTGGGGATGGCATTATTCGATTTGAGAGGGTGTTTGTGGATCACACGGAGCATGGGGACTCAATATCCTCATCTTTTTGTGACTTTAGGTTATGTCTATCCTTCTACTTTCCTGTACGAAGGTCCTTTTAGTAATGAATGTTGTAATGACCCTCCAAGTCATTTTCTTCGTTATCTCATCTTTTCAATGTTTAAAGCTTTCCTGTAGTGACCTAGGACTGATAGTTCGGTCACCGGGTCATTCGTTTAGATTTTGTGAAAGTTTCCGTATTTTGGCGCCTTTGAAACTTTAACGGTTGACTTCAGTCAAAGATCATGAAGGCAACCTCAGAATGCAATTCTGACGGTTTCTCGGATCCAGATGGGCGATTTTAGGCTAGGGGCATCGTTTATTCGTGCTCCGATACTTCTGGTGTGAGTTGTGTCGTTAGACATTTTAACTTTGAAGCTTAAGCCAAAGGTTGACTTTGGTCAACATTCTTGGTAATGTGCTCGGATTAGAATTTTGTTACCGCAGTTACCGTCAGAATGTCGAGTTTGGTCTAGGGTGACCTTTCATGCGATTTCCTAGGTTTCCATTCTCGTTTTGAGCCTTTTGTGGTTTTTACCTTAAATGAAACTTGGGTGTGCAGCCCAATTTTCATTGAAATGACCTCGAATGGAAGTTTCGGTTGTTCCGTTGAGTCTGAAATGCCGAATTCGATGTGGTATGATATGTTGTTTGCACGCATAGGGTTCTAAACGAATCTCGGACACCCCGTCGAAGAATTCAAAGTTGGAGCAAACTAGCTGAAGTATTGATATCTAGTGCAGGCTTTTAGCGTCCAGAAATCAGACTTTTAGCAACCAGAAATAGACATGTAGTAATTTCTTATTTTCAAAAGGTGATTTGTATTTATATAGCAAATTTGCAGCTTCATTTCTTATTTTCAAAAGGTGATTTCTCCCTCATCCGAACTCCAGTTTTAGTGATTCGAAGTCCTCTGTGATCATTGGGAGTGAGGCTACTAGGGTTTGTAATTAAAAGATATTGAGGAACCTTTGATCGAGGTGAATCTGAGCTCGAAGCTGCTATCTTTGCTTGGTTTTCTTGATAATTTTGCATGTTATTTTTGTGGCTGTTTTCGAGCCTCAGATTTTGTTCAATTATGGAACAGGAACAAAAGTTTGAAGCATTGTTTAGGACCGTTAGAAGGAGTCAATTTCAAAATTTCTGGTGCGGGTCCCATATTCCTAGTTTGACTCAGTTCTGGGTCCATATCTAATTGTAGTGATTTAAATGATAAAACATCAGTAATGACGCTTTGATCAGTAATTTAATAGAGTGGCAGTGTTTAGAGGCATTTCAGAAGAGGATTGCTCATTTGTGGTGGATTCGGAGCACTCGTGTTCGGCTTTGGGATACGCTTCGGTCTACTTTCTTGATTGAGCTTATTAGATAAAGCCTAGTATAGATTTTATGTTATTTTTTATAGTATTTGCCCATTTATCTTTCCTCTTGTTATTTCATCCTTTGTTGATTACGTAGAAGACTTAGGCTTATTGTTGGTGTTGGGATCCTTAGTTTAGGTTGTGGCTTCGCTTGTGGTGTAGATGATCATGCTTATTATTCTAAGGATTGATTCTTTGTGTCCTTAGACTAGACTCGACATTAGATGCTTTAGGTTGTGTTTTATCACCTCGTAGTTATTATTTGCTCCCTATAAGGGTTGTTTTTGGTCGTTCTCCTTGTGTTGATGCTTGTGACCTTGGTGGCTCATCGTAGCCGTGGGTGGATCCTAGTTTTGCTCAGTCTGTGACTGGAGCGGTGTGATTGGGGTAGGGCATCGTCCCTTGAGTTTTCTCCCCCTTTATTGATTCTAAATCTATTTTTTATCCCATTCCTTGTTGATTAGCGGTGGGCATGTTGTATCCTTATTGAGCTTATGATTATATTGTTGGGCCCGAGGCCGTATGTGAGGACTAGTTGGATCACAGGTTAGTACTCTCTTCTTTGGTAGCGTGGTTTTATTATCTATATAATTATTTGATTTTGAGTACCTTGTGAATGGTGGTGATGGCATACATTGCATTGTTTGATCATTCTCATGGATTTTGTAGTAGTATCCCAGCACATGCATTGGCATATTTATCGTTCATGACGAGATACAATTTTACTGGGTTTTTATTCTAAATTGGTTTTAACCATAGTCACCTGGATCAGTTGACTTACTAATTTTTAAGATTACGAGGCGTCAGGGACGTGCTCCTTTTTCTACTTGAGATACTAGAGGCATCTGGGATATGTTCAATTTTTACTTGACTTGTCGGCGCATCGACGACCTTTCTTGCATGATTTTGGTCTTGTTGGCGCTCATGTGAGCTTACTGGCTCGGTAGGCAGCTCCATTATTGGTAACTAATTGAGGTTGTTACTTCCGGTTCGAGGCTGATACTCACGGTTTGAGGTCATTATCTCTAGTCTGAGGCTGATGTTGATAGTTCGAGACCGTTATTCCTAGTCTAAGGATGATGCTTTACGGTTTGAGGTCGTTTTCTCCTGTTAGGGGTTTTGAATGGTTACTCATGGATCTGCTACGCACCTTGCATTCATATGCCTTTCCTATCACCAGTATACTTGATTTTATATTTTTACTCTCTGGTTTATAGGGGCTGGTTGGGTTATGTTTGTTCTTTGTACCTTTCAGGCTTATGGGGTCCGGTTAGGTTATTATTTGACTATATTATGTTCTCTGCTATTGTTTTATTGTTACCTAGTAGGTTTTTACTTTAGAATTGTGGTTGTGGGTCCTCCTGACCTTACGTAGTTGACTTGGTATCTTAGTTTCTTACAAATAGGATGTTGGTTTGCGTTCCATGTGCGTTCTTGACTACACTTCTTACCCTTTGTGCCTTGTCTCAATTCTTTATTGCATTTCTATGTCAATATCTCCTGATTAGCTGCTTGTGTAATGCTCTCCTTATTACTTGTTGTTTATGCTTGTGTTATCTTTTGAGTTCTGTTGGTCGCTGCCTACGGAGTAACGTTTCTGGTACTCATACTACACTTGTGCCCCCCTACAAATTGCAGTTGAGTTATCGCCATTGATTGGAGTCGTGCGGAGTCAGAGATTAGGGTGAGCTCCTAGAGTTTAGAGCTACCAGCTTCTGACTGTTTTGGCTAGGCATAGTCTTTATATTGTATTCAGTGACAGCCTGTACTTGTCTTATATTTGGTTTGTACTCCTATTTTTAATTAGATGCTCAACTACTAACTGATGTCAGTTCTTAGGATGGTTCCGTATTTTTTTTGTTAATTATTTTTTCTCTGCTTTGTTCTAAGCTCTTATTTCTTGTTGTTTGCTTTCACTTGGTAGTCTGTTGCTTATGGATTGAGCTAAGGGTTAGGCTTACCTACTGGTGGGGTATAGTAGGTGTCATCATGGCCGAATAAATCGGGTTGTGATAGACACACAAAGACTAAGCTTGTATTATATTTTTTTTCTTTTTTCTTTGATTCTTAGGTTATTCTCCAGATATTAAGGCAAAGCACAAGAGAATTTTACATATGGAAAATTCAAAGACTTGGTCAGTAGTCTAATTGCTTATGAAAAACAGAGGAGAAAGCTAAAGAATTAGCAAATTTTGAATGGTGCATGCCTAAAAAATGAAAACAGAGAGCCCAAAAATAAAAAAATTACAAATTAATACTCATTTGCAATTGCTAGAGTAAATCTAAGAAGTAATTTATTTTGTACCAAAAAATTTACAGAGGAGGCCGTTAAATGGATGTCTAAGGATAAGAACGGTAATGAGTAAACGGATGTCAATGAAGAAACTAAAAATTTATTAATATTTGAAACTTAATGGACGATTAGTGCATCATGTAAAAAAAAGAGATGACTTTGAGTCTAAAGCCAAAAATAAGAGACTATTTTTGTGTATGTTTTCTGACTTCTATAGTCAAATACCAACTGGGATCCCCATATAACAATTGAACTCATCAAAATACCAATTGAAATCGACCAGATATCAGTTGAACTTTTTAGGATATTAATTAGACTCAACTCAGATAAACTATATACTAGGAATGCACGATAGGAACGAAGAAAGGAAAAACTTCCAAGATGTCTAATAGCCTTCCAAGGGTTTGATGTGGAAGTCTACATACCAATTCACAGGACTCTACTTGACATTGCTCTTGTACTTCTGAGACCGGTAACCTAGGGCTCTAATACCAACTGTGACAACTTAATTTACTAGATCCTGCAGACACCTACTTGACTCTAATTTGATAGGAAATCGTTACCACCCATTCCTTTTTAAAAGATAATTTTTTCGGAGAAACATATTCATCAAAACCAATGAATTCAAACTAGTAATCATACTTATTTCATTTAAAATCATGCAATACAATATTTTCCAATGACCTAGTCTAGAGATGTACAATAGTTTCTGAAACAGAGACATGACAAAGGAAGAAAAGACACATGTTCCGCGTGAGGGAGAGATATACATAAATTGGTGATGAATGTTCGTAACTTCAACTAAAACTTCAAGTAATTAGAAACATACCTAAAGCCCAAAGAGTGTAGCGAGAGTAGTATCAGTACACCACACATATTGATAGGCATCATCGATCAACTAAAACTGGTTCACACAACACCTTATAAAATCACCGCAATCAGTATGTATATATGTGCAATAACCTTACACCATCCGATCGTTCTTCACCCCATTACCTTAACAATTCACGGAGGATTAAAATTTATCTTTCTATTTCCTTAGATTAGTTTCTAGGTATGTCATTAATATTCCTTCTCACCTATAAAAGTCCCAGGATTTACCAATACAATTACTAATAACTAGTACCATCAGGATAAACACACACACCATTTTAATTCAATATAGTTATCGCGTAGTATTATGTTTATAACACCTATCATTCTCCACAAATACATCACCCCTCAATCCTAATCAACCCAGCGACAAAGCACTACCACAAATAACAGTTAATCTAAGACTAAAGCAGTCTACAATAACATATATATATTCCAATTATCGATAAATCAATGTCAAACAATCACTGGACATATAAGTCACTAACAAATACACATTGTAGTCATCACAAGCTCTCTGCATATATAAAGTAGTCACACTCAGTAATAAAATTATAACCACGCTGCTCTCAATTTTAAAATCTTAGTATCTCAATAGTCTTAGTTTATGTCATATACTAAACTAACAGCTATCTCTTATTTGTACACACATGCAAAAGTAATTTTAATCTTTTCCAACTAGTCATGACCTGCAGGAGACCCTGGGTGTCCATTAATTATACCAGTGTAGTACCAGATCCATCACATAATTTTTATGGTTACTTAACACATAATTTTTCCATTCTTTTCACAATAGACTTTCCCAAATCATAAACATATTTTGATAGTTATAAGCAATATAATTTACTACACATATAACCCTTTATACATGGTTCTAGATGGCCTCTATTCGAACACCATGCCTGAAGGACTAATCATGTTCTCTCCTATTAAGTTTATAACATTTATACGACTAACTAATCAATTCTATACTCAAGTAAATCATAAACTACCTCGACACAAAGTTGTTATCTTAATACTCATGCAACTTCGCTTCTTGCCCTACAGCCAGAGTGTCTGATGGAGAATCCGCGAGGGAATGATGGATCCTCTTCTTTGAGAACTTCTCCTCTTCACTTTTCTTAAATGTTCTGGTATGTAGAATTTCCATAGGGGAATTTTTAGGAGGAAACCCTCCTTAAAATAGGAGTACAACTCCTGAAATAACGTAACTCGGGATTTTTCTTCGCATCTCTTATTGCAGTGGTCACAACTTTTGCTAAGGTGAGCTCGCTATAGTGGCCCACTGACCGTTACTATGGAGCTTTCCTGACCTGGCTCACTTCGTTGTGAGTATCGCTATTTCGGAACAGAACTCATAGCAAAAAGCCTTTGATTCTTACAGTTGTATCACATGAGGTTCAATATCAGCAAAAATGGGTCGTTACAATGGCATCTCTTTCCAGTCTCACACCTAAAGTCATGTAGTGATTTTTTCACCCTCCAACTAGCTTGGGATTGACTCTGTTTATTTTTTTCTTGTTATATACTAAAAAGAATGAAACAAATGATTCCTAATTTTCTGATTAAAATTAGTTAAGTATAATTAAATAAGTTGAAACATATTTGTAAGTCTATAATACTAAAATAGCTTTAGAAAATTAATTACAGGATCTTTAAAGTCTGGCGGTAATCCGCGCGGTCAACTTCAATCTCTAGTTTAGCATCCGAATCTAAGAGAATAAATCCGAATCGAAATATATATGAATTTTTATATAGTTTTATGATTGTATGGAAGGATCTATTTTTTTACCCGAGCAAGGGGTTTGTCATGATTTAATACGTATTTTTATTGAGTCCATGTGTCTAGCAGTTCTAACCGGGTATATGCGCCCTTTTTTCAACTACTTAACGGGCTTAGAACCACGGCTGGCTAGACGAAGTCACAAAGAGAAAGCCAACAAAAATAGTATCGAATCTGACTGTACCACCATCTTGGAACCAAATCAAGAAACCATATATAAATTTATTTATATTTAGATAAAGTCTAGACCTTTCAAAGTGAATATAAAAGAGAAGTTAGTTAATCGATATAGATATGAATCTTTTAGCCGGACATAGTCACGGCTTTGATCGGAGAAATACTAAAAGAAGAAATCAAAAGAAAAATATAATACCTTGTAGAGATGGCCGACTGCAAGGCCTATGAGCAAACTTTACAAATATATTAACTTCCAGCCAGTATCTGGTGAACTAAAAACTTTACAAGTTTTAGAGATTTACAGTTGGAGAGAGAAAGCAGAGAGAGGGGTTCCTAAACTTCTGCCTAACAAACTGAAAAACAAACTTATATATAGAAAAAAAAAACATTTCGAATCTTTATACAGTATCGTTGGGTCCCATCTGTTCCCTTAACAGTGTATCTATTGTTGATCAACATTGTATCTACTGTTGATGATGGCTTTTACCGTAGAGACGACTCTATTGTTTGTCCTTTTCCTTTAATTTTCGGAGGAAATCCTCCTCTTTTCTCAGAGTATCTTCTGATGTAGTTTTTTCTGACTCACTAGGTTGAACTTCTTGAATATCATCTGTGACGTCATCACCTGTCTCACTTCTCAAAGAAGTGTCCGATTTTTCATATTGATTGATATTGAGAAGCAGACTCCTCTTAACTTCTTCCAAATAGTTGTTGATCATTTCTTCTTTATCTCCATCTTGGATGCATATTTTTCTGGCAATATGCCTGACCGAGCTATCAGCAATTATTCCCTTTTGGGGAGTAATACAATATTCTTGGATCTTTGTTACAATAAGATCCAGCAGTTCTTGTCCATATAATATTTTTGTTTTGGGATCTTTTTTCATTAATTTATCCCAAAAATTATCATAAAAAGTTATGTATAAACAAGGAATTTGTTCCTCGGTGAATCCCACTTCCGGGGTCCATTTATGAATCCAAGGGATAGAGAATTCAATGAAAATATAAATTTGGTTTATTTTTTCTATATAACAGATATGATCTGTATGGTATAACTCATTTAGGTCCGCTGAGACTTTAACCCATTCTTTATATAATTTAAGAAATGGATCAGGCAAAATTTTTGTAGTTGGGCCGTGGTATGACCACCAATTCAAAAACTAATTAGGAATTGGTCCTGCAAATATCTTTGCTCATATTTTTATAAACCACGTGTGTTTATGTCTATCATTATTGTAATAGAGGACTTTATCAAAAGCCTGAATATAGTCCCAGTAGGTGAAACTCATAGCAATTTTGTTTAGGCTGATCTGCCTTTCTTTCATATTGGATATACCCCAGTCTTCAACAGATATAATCTATTTAATTATCATTTTTGAGAAGTTATAAACATTCTCACTGTATTGTAGCCTGAAAAGTGTTGAAATTAAACACTACCAGTGCTTATCAATATAGTCTCATAATACGATTGGGTTTTGTATGACTCACCCGGGAAATATAATCTGTTGATTAGGTATCGCTGGAATATCTTCCAGGGTTCTTCTTTTCTCTGAATTTCAGAGTTCTCCAAAAGAAATATCATTTCTTTTTTTGATAACTTTTCATAAGACTTGATATCATCATTTGTCTTCTTTAGTTATTGATGCAAAAGTATCACTTTTCTTTTGAGATAAATATGCCTATAGCTATGCGTATAACAGACTGTTTTCTGGAATATATTCCAAATGTACTGAAGATGAAGCCTCACTTTGAGAGACTTTTGAGTTTATCAAACTTCTTCTTCCCATTTGTATAACTGGGGAGTTAGAAGAGGATCCGTAGGAAGAACCTGGGGATGATCTTCCCCTTTGTATTATTATTCCTACCTCTTCCCTTGATAGTCCAAGGAGGGTCCATCCTGCAAACATAACACTTTGCTTTATTCGGATATGTCATAATAGTCACTGTAATAATTATCATTATCGATATCAATAATTTCTTCATAATCATGTATAGAGAAATCTTCTCTAATAATATCGTTGATGATTTCACATATTATCAATTCATGCAGGTCTTTATTAAGAGGAATTATCTTTAGAATAGTAACTAAAGTTTTTTCATCAATAAAAGTTATATAAAAACTCATTATGAATTTAAATATTCTCGAGACAGAAAATCTGGACGAGAGTTATCACTTTCCTTTTTATATGGAATCTCAAAATCAAAAGGAGCTAACTGGGCCTGCAACCTAACAAATATCAATTTTGAAGCATCATGTTTAAAATCTTTGTTAAACATGTATTTAACAGATTGAGCATCATTTTTTATCAAAAACATTTGATTATATAAATCATCTTGAAATTTTAAAACACATTTTACTATTGTTAGCATTTCATGAGCCACAGTAGCATATTTTTTCTGGTCTTCAGTCCATTTTCCTGAGTGAAATCTAATCAAATATTCACTTTTATCATTAGGATTAATCTGTTTTAATATTCCTCCGTAACCAATATTAGAAGCATCAGTTTCTATAATCTTTTGTCATACAGGATTAGCAAGAGTTAAACAAGGATGAGATTTAACATGTTCCTTAATATTTTTAACAAGACTAGTGTGACTTTTAGTCCAAGGTTGTTTATTATCCTTTTTTAGTCTATCTATATAAAGGGGCTAAATCACGAGAAAAATTTTTATAAAATGGGGATACATAGTTTAAGCTTTCCAAAAATCTTTGTAACTGAGTCCTATCAGTAATAACATCCAGAAATTTAGATGCAAAATCAATAGATCGTTGAATCGGAGTAATCTTACCCTGACAGATATTATGTCCTAAAAATCTAACTTCTGTTTGAAACAAACTCATTTTTGGTTTGGAAATAACTAAACCATTTTGTATAACAATTTTTTAAAGATATCAAGATGCTTGATGTGTGTTTCAAACGTTTTAGAGAACACTAAAATATCATCGATGTAAACAATTATAAAATCCAAATAAGGATTAAAAATATCATTCATTATTTTCTGAAATTCAGAAGGGGCATTTTTTAATCCAA
>JAJONR010001053.1:0-144862 GCA_029582245.1 Solanum etuberosum | reverse complement strand
CCTCACTAGCTCCTCCAAATTATGACCCCTATTTCACGCCTTTGTTTCATGAGAGGAAACCATTAGATGTTCTTACGATATGAAGGATGAAGGACTGACCTCGACAAAAAAGATCTTGGAGCTCTGCCGGCAAAGATGATGAAGAAGAAGGTGAAGTAGCCTCTGTAACTTTCCTAAAAGGAGACTTGGGGTCGTTTTAATGTGGATTTGACCACATCTCTGTTTATTGTCTTTTTTGTTTTTATAGTTCTTTTCTTTTCTAGTTATTTCTGTTTTTTTTTTTTTAGAAGTTTTCTAGGTCTTGATCATTTTTTATCCTAACTTTTGCTTGTTTCTTTAATTTCTTAATAAAGAGTCTGAGGGACACTTTTAACGCAAAAAAAAATTATTATTGAATTTATATCATATTATGTTCATATTGTCATGAAATTAGGTCTTTCCTTTCTCATGTAATATTACCTTTGTTCTTAGTGATACTATGTTACAATTTTCTTTGTCCGTCATATATATATATATATAAAATAATGTGTTCAATTATAGTGTGCATATTTCATGTACAATGTCTAGTTTAGTTATCTTCTGTTCTTTCATTTTTTTCTAGGTAGAAGATGAGTGAGTTTACTTTGGTTACTTTAGATGGTATCATGGTGGGGTGTTAGATTTAAATAGTGGACAACCAGTATATAATGGTGGGTAAGTTACATAATTTTTGAATGTTGATATAGATATGATGCCCTATTTTGAATTGAGAGGCTACATTAAAGAATTGAGATATACTACAATTTACATATTTAGTACTACATAACCTAACAATGGCATTTTGAAGGATATCGATAATGACATGGATATTTTAGACTTGTATTATTCTTTGAAGGTAAAAAGTAAAAAATATCTCAAATTATTGGAAATGAATCAAATATACCCTCAGTTTGATTTTGGGGTAAAAAATACCCTTACCGTTAGTGTACTGACTTACTTTTACCCCTTAAAACGAACAGATGCCATGCCAAGTTAAAAATCATATAAAATAATTTATTTTGCTGACTTTAAAATTCAAATTGAAAAAAAAATTTAACGTGTAAATTGAAATGAAAAAAATTATGGATCCACAAGAAAAATCACCAAAAGCAGAGATGCAAATCCAACCGAAGTAATCTACAACATCGATCCTGCCACCACCATTCTCCTCCCTGAAGATGATGGAGGCATCAGTCATGTAAAACTCAATCAATGACGAAAGTTTATAAAAAAACCTTAAGTATGTTGATCCGGTTGCCTTCTCATAGTCTTGACCTTTTTTTTTTGGAATTAGAGAAGATTAATAGTAGAGGAAACTATCTTGGGAAGAATTGAAACTACATAAAATAATTCAATGGATAAAGTTGTGAAAGTATTTTGACTTATGGAGTAATTATCCACCCAACCAACAATATTGAAACCTTTTTTTTATATTCCCTCAACAAAATTCTGAGTTTTTTTATCATTTGCCTGCTGCCACAATGAGAGTTCAAACATTGACATTAAAATGAAGAATGATATTACTGTGTATAAGGGAGATAGTTAATTTATCTTCAAGGAATAATAGATTTTTTTAAAGTATAGAAGAAGGAGAGGATAGGAAACAAATTCAGATGAAAAAATGAAGAAAATTTAATACAGATGTTCATTCTTTTCTTCAGAGAAAAGAGAAATAAGTGGAAGATGGGTCAAAGGAAAAAACATATTAGTCAATTTGAATTTTCAGGTAATCAAAAAAATATTGTTTTATGTGATTTTTAGGGTGACATGACATCCGTTAGTTTTGAGAGGCAAAAGTGAGCAAATATACTAATGGTAAAGGTATTTTTTACCCCAACATCAAACAAAGTATATATTTGATCCATTTCCAATAGTTCAGGTGTATTTTTGACCCTTTTTCGTTCTTTGAATGATGCAAATACTATGGAGATATATGTAAAACACTTGATTGATGAACCACCAGTGGACCCTATTTTATTAGAAAATATTAATCATGGGGATATGGAGGAATCTAGTTTAATTTTATTAAAGTAAATGAATAAGTGGTGGTCCCAACAATAGGATAAATAAAGACCCTTTTACTACAACTGCTGCCTTTGATACTAGATTTCCTTCTACCACAACTCCTCCCACTACAATTTCTACTACTATAGACTATTCAACCTGATGAGTGGTAGATTTGCACTAATTTGAGACATATTTAGCTCAATAATTAGTGTCTTGAATGCCTAATTTTCTCGTATTCTGATGATATCTTGATGATTTGCAGCTATGGAGGCTAATGGACAAGGCAATGATGAATGTTTAAAAGAATGACCAAAAATGCAAAAAGAAGTGCAAACTACACATTGATGATCACCAAACAAGAAAGGCAGATCGCCTAGTGAGCATGACCTCGCCTAAAGTGACAGTGCACAACACTTGCATATATCGAGACAGGTCGGCGGACTCCAAATGAAAAGGAGAGTCGCCGAATGAGAAAGGTGACCTTGCTGATCACACCGAAAGTGACAGTGCAAGGATAAAAATTGAACGCTCGAAAGCCAAACCAAGGTGGTACTTAGCGATACATTGAACATGAAAGGCAGACTCAAACGAGCTCGCCGACTGAGGTTCAAACATATGAAGCCTAGAGCAAGAAAAGGCAAGCTGAAGCTTGATTGGCAATTTGTTGAAGGAGTTCGGCGAGCCTGATTATTGTCGTCGAGTGAGACGCACATTGAGTTTTTCGGCCAAATTTTAGGAAACTATAAATATCCCAAAGGAGAAAAAAAAAGAGAGTTTGGGTTTTAGAGTTCTGAATATTCTTAGTTTTGAGAGTGACAGAGAAACACTTTGTGAAGAATCCTTTCTAGCTTTGGGGGTTTTTCAGCTTTGCTCTTTAATTTTTACAAATTGAAGTTGAATCCAAAGTGAGTTTGCTTGTAATTTCTTAATTTCATATTACCCATGCCTGCATTCATGGAAGACATATTTTCTTTGCCTTTTGTGATGGGTGGCTAAAACCCTAATATCTAGGGGTTCAATTATGGGGTTATGTGTTGATTTAATGTAGTGGGTATTGTGTTATGCTCTATTTTGTTGCTGTTCATACATGAATTTGGGCTAATTAGCATGAGGTTAATTTTTGGGTTAATGTTGCAAACTTAATTCCTACTTCCGATCTCCAGTCGATGCTCGAGAGAGATTGATTGGAGTGAGTAATTAGTCTAATACTAGCAATTTAGGTTTGATGTCCGTAACTTGCTTGGAAATAGAGGTTATGGGTCAGATCTATTTTCCTTACTTTTGCATCGAAAGAGAGAGTAGAATATGGTATTGGGTTGTTTGGTATAGTACATGGATGAGACTGAATGTTCTATGCAAGAAGCTTTGAGATCGAAAGATGATTAGCGTCATTGAAGATGACCTAGCCTATTCATGAGTGTTCATCACTATAGAGCAGCATAATTACCCCTATGTGACATTTATTTCCAATCCACGCACCCCTAGATTGCTTGTTAACTTTTCAAGTCTACAAAATCTTAGTTTAATTGTGACAATTGATAACAAAGTCTTTTATTAAATTGGTGGAATCATCCACCCACTTGCTTTTACTATTACAAATGAATGATTTTACAATACAAATTTCTTTATAGAATTCTCTACGATATACCGTTCTCTGTGGGATTAAACCCCGACTCTTAGTTGGATATTTTTATTGACTTCCACCGCTATCCCTTTTAATTGGTTTTAATGAGGACATTTGAGCGTTATAAAAAATGGCGCCGCTGCCGGAGAGTGGTGGTTGAGAATTCTATTTAAGAAATTAGTTTGTAAATTCATTTAGTTGTAGTAGATTGTTGTTTTGTGTTGTTGTTGGCTGATTTGCAGATATTATACAATGAGTGACCATGGTAGTGATAACAATAGTCACTATGGCCAGAACGACAACATGGATGATTTGAATGATATGCATATGAATATTGTTCAGACCATGGGAGCCATCCAGATACCTCCCATAGCTGGGAGGGTTGTGTTTCATATAACCAAAACAATGCTATCTCTAACTAATGGGAAATTTTGGGGGTTTAGCTCATGAGGATCCCTATGAACACCTTAGAATTTTTTTGGAGGTATATGGACCGTTTGTGTTCAAGAGCATCTCTCAACAGTCTGTAAGGTTGAGGTTATTCCAATTCTCTTTAACGGGTGAAGCTACAAGATGGTTGGAAAATTGAAAAATAATTCTATCACTTCGTTGGAGGATTTGAATGATGCTTTCTTGGAGAGATTCTTTCCACCCTCAAAGATGGTTAAACTTTGAACCCAGATAAAAAATTTCAAGCGTATTGGAGATGAACCTCTACATGAGACTTGGCTGAGGTTCAAGAAACTACTTTTGCGATGTCCAACACATGGTGTTCCAGAAAATTTGCTGCTACAATACTTCTATTGTAGCCTTAATTCAGTCAATAAAGGTGTGGCTGATTAGTTAGTCCAAGGTGGATTAATGAGACCACCGTATGATGTAGCTGCTTTGTTGCTAGATGACATGACCAAAGTAAACTGAGCATGGCATACTAGAGAAGACCAAATGTCTACTCTACAACTGATTTTGAGCAAAGAGCACACCGAGAAGGACAATGAACGAGATGAATACATGGCAAATATGATGACCCAACTTGATTTGTTGTCTAAAAATCTCATGGGAGGTGGACTTAAATTGGTGAATGTGGTTAGAACCAATAGTGGGAAGTGCCCGGATGATGCCAAGTTTGAGGCATTACACAATGAAGAAGTTCAATATTTGGGAAACTAAAAGGGGGGTTCTCACCCAAATTATCAACGATAAGGTGGGAACAAAGGTTGGAACTAGGATCGAGATAATGGTTGGAAGGATTGGCGAGGTGGAAATTGGAGAGATATGTAGGTTGGCAAAAATAGATATGTCCCTCCACATGATTGTCAACGACGAAAAGACCCAGTTGGGCCGGAAGGAAACCGAACTGAGGAAATACTTACAAGGATCTTCAACAATGTGTAAGATTCCGACAAAGTGTTGAAGGAATTGAAAAATGACTTCTCCCATTTATCTCAAACGCTGACCTCTGATGCGATGTCTATCAAGCAGCTGGAGACCCAATTGTGCCAGGTCTCCACTTATCTCAATCGAAGTCAAAAGGGAACGTTGACACCATCCCAAATCCTAAAAATGAATGTTGAGGAAATGAGAACTATGTCGTGCCACGATGTTAAATAAGGCTTTTCTTGGGAGGCAACCCAAGTCTTTAATTTTGTTTTTCTTGCTTTCAATAACGTGTGTTGTGAGTGCAGGTTGAGAAGAATTTAAAAGGTTGAAAAATGGAACATTGGGCGATGCCATAATCAAAACGGTGATCCGCCAAAGGTGTTTTGCAGACTCATTCTTGTCCGCCTTCTAAGCTTGACCATGTGGAAAAGTCTACTATCCATTTTGGCGATCTGAGCTCCAAACAATGATCTGCCGAAGTGCTCTATACAGACTCTTTCGGGTCTACCAAATTATCCTTCAAGTTTGGTGTTCATTCAGGCATGTTCGGCGATCTTAAGCTTCAATTGGTGATTCACCGAACACGTTTGGCAACGTTAGTCATGACCACCGAATGGGCCTGATATAAAAAGGCCAAGGGTCTTTTCAAATTCAAAAAGAAAACCCTTTGAAATCTTTAAGCCTTTTTCTCTCCCTTCTCTTGCATTGCCTTATTTGAGTGATTGTGAGTCATTAGTGTTTGATTTCAAAGTTTGAGGAGTGCATTATCTTGCTATAGCTATCGACCGAACCCCGTTTTCATGTGACTCTCGAGTTTATCTTCATACTAAGGTTTATTTTTGAGTTTAATTGTGCATGTTGAGATTTAAATTATGTATTATATGTGGGCTTGAAGCCACTTGATGCATGTGATTGTCTGATTTTGTTGGGTAACCCTATATTGTGCATATTGAACTATGCAGGAGTTAACTGAATGTGCATTGCCTATAAATTGCTAATCTTGCATGTGTTGGTTAAGTGTTGAAATTGAGCTGGTTAACTTAGTGGGTCTTTGGTTAATTTGATGTGGGTGAAGTTTGAGTAACCCAGTGTTGACCCAATTGCATGATTTTTCCCAATGATAGACAGAGTGACAACTTTCTTAAGGGGAAATTATCAATTTGAGCACTACTTTGGAATATCTGGGGGAAGTCTGAGTACCCATAGGTAGATAAGCATATAGGTGTGTTGTAATGATGTTAGGGAACTAGTTTTTGTTGCATATGTTTGGTTTAGCTGTAAAAAGTAGGCACTGGGATGAACATCTCCTGTTCGGCGGGCTTGTCTTAGCTCGCCAAGGAGGTTAGGTGAATCACCGAGTAAGTCCCAACTCACCCTCTTTAGTGAGTATTGCCCCATTCGACAGGCTTGTCTTAGTCCACCGAACCCACTTGGTGAATCGCCGAGTGGGAGAGTACATCTCCCTTGAGGCCTATTTCTTTTCATTTTACACTATCAGTTTCGGCGAACTTGTCTTAGCCCACCAAAACCAACTTGGTGAATCGCCAAGTTGGAATTGACTCCACCCTTAGTGCTTGATTTCTGAGATAATTTCTATCGTCTGATTCGGCAAGCTCAACGGAGCTCTCCTATCCTTTTAGGTGATCCACCTTCCTTTTAGGCGAGGCTCAGGGTAATTTTTGAACTAGGATTCCAAATGAGTTTGATTTCAACTAGTCCTCACTGATTCTATGTTTGAAAGTGTGCTTTGCAGGTGATGGCTTAAAGAAATAGGAAACAGGTAGCCGCTTCGGATATGAAATCTAACATAGAGTCTCATCCTCCTCCTCCCCTGTTGAAAAAACAAAAAAAGGATAGTTATTAAGAATCCATCTAGGGCTCCTAGGCAATGGAAACCTACCACTCCACATACACCTGTACAAGAGAGTGTGCACCCCAACAAGGGGGTTGGTAAGAAAGAGGACGGATATCCGGCCCAAACTAGTGCAGCCTTCCTCCACACAAGCACCAACCTCCCGAGTTCTCATGGTTATCACTCCAAGAGCCCTAAACAGGCTCAAAACTGCTGGAGAACGTACTATTCTTGAGGAGAGACGACTCTCAACAAACTAAGTTATGAGCGAGCACCCAACTATTTGGGATACTATTAAATTCCATCAGTTTTAGGGGTTCACAAAGCCCAGAAATCCCTATGTTCCTGCTTGGGTGCATGAATTCTACACAGCTTACACTTAGGCCTAATAAAGAAGTAGAAGGCATAGTTTGGAAGCCGCTCAAGGAAGTAGAAGTGCCTGAAAAGAAGATGTAATGCCATGCTGGGGCGATCAACATTGCACTTGGGATATTGCATTTCAAGTTGATATGTATTCACTTCGAATGAGACATGATTTTGATTCATTGAAAGGGTGGTTGGCCTCACTTATTTCTGATTCTTCTCCTTCTTGGATAGCTGATGGTGCCTGGATAGAGAAGAATGACTTAAATATGGTAGCATGATACTGGTTTGGCTTCATCAGTAGCAATATTGTGCCCTCACAAAATGAGTCTATCCTTCACCATCCCAAGGCTGTGTTAGTGGGCATGATCATTGACCGGGAAAATATTCATATGAGAGCTATTATTGTGGAAGAGATATTAATGAGAGCTCGATAGCAGCAAACTTCCCTCCCTTTCCCAGTCCTTATCACGCAGCTATGTGAGGACACATAAGTTCCCTCTAGGGGGACTATAGATATGTGGATCACCCCAGCCTCCTCCAACAACATACAAAGGATCCAGGCTGACTGTTTATGGGATGATGTGGCTCGGATGAAGCCGCCACCACAAGATACTATGCCCGTAGTTGATCCCGAGACTCTAGAATCTGAGGCCAACACACTTGCTCCTTCTGTGGAGTAGACATGTATATCCTCCCCTTCCACTGTGCCTTCAGTTTCTGCTACTACTGTTGCTGCTAGTTCCTCTGTTGCTGCTGCTGTACCTACCCCTACCCCTATCACCTGTCCCTCCTTGACCCAAGCATTGATATATCAGATGGGCAGTCTTGCCTGATCGGCAGATGTTAGAGCCGTGAGGGTTGAAAAGGATATGCTCATACTTATTGATAGGGTTATTGAGCAGGCCTTGGATCCTTTAAGGTAAATGGTGACTAGGTTTGAGGGGCTAATTGAGGCTCATAGTGTGAGGTTGGAAAACCTCATTGTAGGATTAGAGGCCCAGGAGAAGGTCGAGGGTAGTTCTTGTCCACTAGACACCATAAAGGGTGAGCTTGATACTTTGCGAGGAATGTTACTCAGATGCAGTCTATAAACCTCTCTATGCTTTGGGGTGATGTTTTCCTACCAAATGCCTCTATGCCACCACTGATTCCCAGAAGTGAGCCTACTTCTAGTATGCAGCCTGAGATAGCTGCGAGTGTTGATGTTGCTGATGTGGATGTTCAGAGGGCCGATGATGAGTTGGCCGAGGATACAAATGAGGAGGATATGAGGAGTGAGGAGTATTAGCATGGGATTGCACAAAATCTCATGACACTGCATGAGACCGAGGAGACAATTGTTCAAGCGACCCTAGTGAGGTCCCTTTGGGAGACTTCAACGGTTGGTACTAGTGGAGTCTCTTCAGACTCCACCATTCCTGTAGGTGTGGTGACATGAACTACTGCCCAAGTTGATAATGCCTTGCTGCCTCCAGTGATTCTATTATTGGGCATTGATTCCCCGGGTGATGCTTCCACGCCAGATACTCTAGATGAGGATGCTCC
This sequence comes from Solanum etuberosum, assembly GCA_029582245.1. Lineage (NCBI taxonomy): Eukaryota > Viridiplantae > Streptophyta > Magnoliopsida > Solanales > Solanaceae > Solanum > Solanum etuberosum. The sequence continues at coordinate 136,070 of JAJONR010001053.1, read as the reverse complement.
ACAGTCTTAGCCTGTCAGGGGGACCTTCTTACTCAGCCTCCCGTACATTTTTTTCTTTGCATTGAGGACATTGTTCATTCTTTTTTGGAGGGGTGAGGGCCTTTTGAGTCAATATTCCTCTTTTTTCTTTGTATTTTGTTACTTTCTACTTTTGGATGATAGTATTAATTTACTTCTGTTTATACTATAGTGTTTTATTTGGTTTAGTGTATCTCTTTTGCCTTTTTCATTTTCTCTCAATTTTGTAACCCCCATGAGTTTGAAAAATCATGAAATGCTTGAGTTTTCATTGATAATGATTTGAGGATCGATTGTGTTTAATATCGATGTCTTGAATAGTACTCATGATGAGCATGAGTTATAGTGTTGATATGTAATATTTTAACTTTGAATTGATATGTAATAACTACAATTATTTTTATATTTTTATTTATATCTATAGATACAACAAACAGAAGGTGAACCTTCAATAGAAAAGGCATGAGAAAGACCAAGAAAAACACCTATTGCACTTGCAACACCTAATGCACCTCCTATATATTTAGTACATGCTGATTACCCTACGTCCTCTTCTACACCTCTTAATTACCATGCATATTTAATACCTACTAATAATAAAAGAGGTAGGGTTAGGGGTAGGAAAGCACAACCCCATACAAAAGGCCAACAATCATGAAATTGGATGTATTTCTAGCTGAAAATGGATTCAAAACTTTTAATGTTGTGTCATGACCCTTAGTACACCCTAGAGGTGAAATGGCGTATAGGACCCCGAGAGGCCATATACAAGCCACTTGACATGCATACAACACAATATAATAGAAAGTATGAGAAATTAAGCAATAGGTCTCATATCATAAATGAGTTTGACATAAAAACGGATGTCTAATCATAATTTTGACAAGACAATCTAATATATCAAAAGAGTGGTTGAGTGATACGCCCAAATTACACCTCCATAAAGAAATATAAATCGTTGTATCAACATTTGGTGCTGTTGCCGGGGAATAAGGTTTTAAAATAGACTAATTTTGTTATTGCACCGTTAATCAATTATTTCCTGATTTATGATTTCTTTTGTTTTTGTTTTCTACAATTTTTGATCGACGCGTATGCCAAGTACACGGAGTCAAGGAAATCCCCTAACCCCTTTTAATCCAAAACAAAAAAACTTTGTGAAAAATGGTCGGACATGGCCGGAATCTAGGACTGAACGATGATCCAATCCGAGCTGGGCAAGAGGGAATCTTGGAGCTCAACTCCCAGGTGTAGAAGAGGTACCACGAAATAACCAAAATGACCCTGCAATAGTGCAAGATCAATAAGCACCTGATGTGCATGATAATTTCAGGGTTGATCATAATGCGGTGGGATCAACGGGTGCCATTGTTGTATCTCCACTGCCACTCGGACATATGTTTGTGGTTACTAGTAGTCTGATGCAAATGCTTACATCCAGAGGATTGTTTCATGGTATGCAATCCAGAGACCCATATGCTCATCTGAGTAAAATTATTAGTGCTTGTAAGAGTAGTATATGAAGGCCAAATTTATACATGAATGCAATCGGGTGATGCGTGTTCCCATTATCATTGAATAGTGATGCTACCATGTGGCTATCTAAGGTTCCATATAATTCAATTACTACATGGGACATTGTCAATGAAGTTGAAGCTAAAAGATAAACTCAACAACTTCGTGGTTCTACCCGGGGAGTCCATTAGTGATTCTTTGGACAGATTTACAAGTTTCATAAGAAGTGTATCGAACCACCGTATTAATGATGAATCGTTCAAGGAGTACTTTTACAAAGCACTGGATGACAATAGAAAAGTAGTATTAGACACTATTGCTGGAGGATCATACGACGCTAACACATTTCAAGAGATTATAGAGAAGCTTGAAAATATTTCCAAAAATAATAAGACATTGAGCACTAGAACTTCAGCTACTACAAAGAGCACTTTTTCAATTCAAACCACTCATAATAAAGTGAATGAAGAGGTGCGTCAACATGTGTCACAGTTGAGAACATTGGTCAGCTTGGTGTTGAAACATTTTAGTGGGGGTGCTGAAAAAGTTAATGTAGTCAATTACCAGAATAAAGCACCACATCCTGATGAGTACATATATGAAGAAGATGCTAATTTTGTGAATGAGCAGACGGGGGGTTTTCGGATTAATGCCCAAGCCTCCAATTAGGATAATTGGCACCAGGGTCAAGTAAATAAGGGTTGGAACTATAGAAACTAGAATCATGAAAGGCACTATAATGATGATAGTAATTACAACAGGAATGGGTACAACAACAAAAACGATAAGAGTGGTCCATATGTCCCACCATGTAATTGAGATGGAGGATCAAGTTTGAATCACATTGAATATATAATGTCTAAGATGATAAGAAGGTTTGACTTGACAGATGATAATGTGAAAGAGACGCGTACTGATCTATCAAGCATCGGGCAAAAGGTAGATTCACAGGTAGTAGCCATAAATAGATTGAACAACAATTGAGTCAACTATTTTTGACCGTGAATCCATGCAAACAATGAACACTTCCAAGCAATACTGTCCTGAATCCAAAGAATGATGGGCAATGCATAGCAGTTACTACTCGAGGTGTAAAATAGACTATTGAACCTCCTATGCCAACTAAGGTGGAATGTGTGAAGGAATCGGAAGAGGCAAAAGTTGAAGAAGTGGAAAAGCCTTAAGATTAGAATGAGAAAGAAGCGGAAGTCACTCAAAAGATCATTTCGATGCCCAGACCTACGCCTCCTTTCCCTCAAAGATTGGTGAAGAAAACCGAGGAATGGAAATATTATAAGTTCATCTCCATGTTGAAACACCTCTTAATAAATGTTCCTTTGATTGAAGCACTAGAAAAAATTTCGGGTTATGCTAAGTTTATGAAAGAAGTAGTGACCAAAAAGAGGGCTGTTAGTTTTGAAGGGGACTATAAGTTGTAGCATCGTAGTGCCATTGCTGCTAGATTGTTAGTGCAAAAGAAGGAGGATCCTGGAGCGGTTAGCATTCCCTGTACTATTGGCACGTTAAACTTTGCAAAGGCCCTATGTGACTTGAGTGCTAGCATTAATTGGATGCCACTATCTGTGTTCAAGAAGTTGGGCTTGGGAGCCCCCAAACTGACTGCAATGCGGTTACTTATGGCTGATCGTATTGTAAAGAAACCAATTGGGATACTACAAGACGTTCTAGTCAAAGTTGAGGCATTCATATTTTTATGAATTTCATGATCTTGGATTGCGAGGTTGACTTTTAAGTGCCTATCATATTAGGGAGACAATTCCTGGCTACTGGACGCGCTTTAGTTGATATGAAAAAAGGGCAGATGAAGTTCATATTGAACATTGAAAAGGTAACATTCAATATATGCAAATCAATGAAGTATCAAAGTGATCATAAAATGGTATCCGTAGTGAATTGGACTGTTAAGGAGCAACCAGAAGTGCCAAATTGAATAGAGAATTAGATGTTGATGGTATCCGTAGTGAATTGGACTTATATGCCATGTTATGCCAGTACAAATTTCGGCTGTTATGCCAGTCCAAATTTTGGGGTCTTATATGCCATGTTACTCCTAGGATCTACATTGGGTCGTGACATTTGAAGCCAGGTTTGTATCTAAAAAATAGAGAGACTCCGCCTGCAAATGTCACGACCCAATGTAGATCCTAGGTGTAACATGGCATATAAGACCCCGAGAGGCCCCATACAAGCCACTTAGAATACATAGACAAGATAATAGAAATTCAATAGAATTTAAAAGACAATTAAGAGTTTTATAAAAAGAAGTGAAAGTGTAAACAATGTCTCAAAGATGTATAGTACATAAGAATGATCGGGACGTAACCCGTACATCAAGTTCAAAATGGAAATGTAAGGACAACATGAAATAAAGGTTTGGTCCTCGAAACATGAGGACTCACCAATCTTCAGTCTTCTACTAAATGATCCTAGCCATGGAAGTGAAAATCTGGAGCGTCAGACCTTACATTTGGGAGAATGTAGGCAAGAGTATGCGTTAGTACAAAAAATGTACCAAGTATGATAGCAATGCATAAAGTATGAAAATCATGATAAAGGGACATTTTCGTGATATGCAATGACCAAGCTAAAACATGATATAAAAGAGTTAGAAACATAAGTCATAAAATATGGTCAATGCAAGTAGACATCATCTTGAAACACATATAAGATACTTCTTAAAGTAACCTTGATTCGTTAATGTGGGAGAATTACCTTTAACCGAAATGTAATCCCATTTGAGCTATTAACATTGAATCCGGTGTCTACCCTACACCGAAAAGAGGTGTTCTCACTTGCCAAAGTAAGAACCATGAACTTCTAGCTTACGTGGATCCACTAGCTGATGTCTATCTAGACAACCTATGGTGGCACATAGTTTATGGGACATGGGTAATTGCCACTTGTCCACTCGGTGCTAAGCATAAATCCCACGGTATATTGATTAGTCTTAACTTTTCTTAATAGCTCCTTAACTTTGGTTCATTTTAGGTGAGAAGATATTTCAACCTTAGAATCCTTTATGTGAGAAAACCGTTCACATTCATGTATTGAGTAATTATGTGAGAAATCCTTTGTCAACAATTACCAAAAACAATCAACATTTATGCTTTACTCTCAAAGCAACATATTTCATCAATTTCATAAGAACATGCATATTTCCATAAAATTCTCTTTCATAGTTCAAAACCCACTTTCAATCATGAAAATCTAGAAAACATGGGTTAAGTACGGGTTCATGGGGAATCATCTTAAGAACATGGAATTATCTCAATTCATGCATAATAGATCATAAAATAATCAAATAATTCAACATTAAAAGGAACCCATGACATAGAAGAAAACCCTAACTCAATTGGGCATTTCTAACTTTATAAATTGGAGAATTTAGGAACTCCATGGAGGAAAGGGCTCCATGGATGAAGACTGCCATACCTCGGTGCAAAAAGCTTGACTTCAATGGGGGAATTGGAGACTTGACTTGAAAACCCTAACTTTCTTCTTCTTCTTCTTCTTCTTCTAGAGAGAGAAATATTTGAAGTGGATGACTTGCGCTTCTTTTGAGAATTTGAGAGAATGAATTGATTAGGAAGACTTTGGGGTTAAAAACGTTTATATAGGGCTTCCAATAGAGAATAAAACGATATAGTATTTGGCTAGAATAATTAGAAAAATACCCAAAAGTCCTTAAGAAAATAATTACTGACTTCACCAATGTCCCGACCTACGGACCGTTGGTCAGACCACAGACCATCTTGGTTGGTCATGGGTGAGATCAGAGACCACCTATTTATGGACCCCCAATGAGAGACCACACCTACGGCCCGTGGGTCCATCAACGGACCGTGGACCACAACCGTATGTCCCAAATATTGGCCTCAAAATCTCTCTAAGTCTGAGACTCACCTACGAGACCTATCTACGACTCGTGAATTGAATGACGGACCTTCCTGGTGACCTGTCACAAAGTACTAGAACTAATCATTTTTTTTGAAAATTCTAACTTGTCAATGACGCCACCACCAACGGACCTTCACCCCAACTACGGGCCGTGGGTGGTGTCGTCTGTGCTGGCACCATGTCTGTAAAAAACATAATTTTTTTCCCTTCTCGAATCTGAGGTGTTACAGCAAAACTATCCATTAATGATCCCCCAAAGTTAGAACTAGAAGCTCTCCCATCTCACTTGAGGTTTGTTTTTCTTGGGCAAAATAATACTTTGTCTGTCATTATTGCTGTTGATTTGAATGAAGGGAAAGTAGAGGCTTTGATATCGGTGTTGAGACATTTTAAGAGAGCGATTGGATGGATGATTGTTGAAATTATAGGTATTCCACCGAGTATATATTCTCCAAAAAATCAACTCACACGTGATTGTAAACCGAGTATTGAGCACCTGAGGAAACTAAATCCACTAATGAAAGAATTTCTGAAGAAAGAGAGTAGTATATCTGATTCCCAACAGTAATTGGGTGAGTCGAATTTAATGCGTACGGAAGAAGGGAGGAATTACTATGGTTTCTAATGAAAATAATGAGCTTTTACCGATTTGGTCGGTTACTGATTGGAGAGTCTGCATGGATAATCGCAAGTTGAATATATGGATAGAGAAATATCACTTCCTATTGTTATTTATGGACCAAATGTTAGATCATCTTTGTCATGACCCAGGGGTACCCCCAAGATGTAACATGGCATATAGAACTCCGAAGGACCCCATACAAGCCACTTAGCTTTCATAACATAAGAAATAGAACAATAAGAGTAAAACAAAAGTCCAAAACCAAAAAGTTTTTATAAAAGTAAAGCGGAAGTTTAAAACTCTTGTCTCAATAGCCATCTAATACAATCGAATTAAATTGGGCCTAGCCCATACATCATGTTCAAAACTGAAATACAATAAGGAAACTAAGAACAATAAAAGTCCGTCCTCGAATTAAGAGGACTCACCAAAGCTCAGAAATCTCGAATCAACCCCAAGCCATGAAACTCGAAAACCTGACTGTCGGACCCTACATTTGGAGAAATGTAGGCAAGAGTATGCGTTAATACAAAAAAATGTACCAAGTATGATAGCTATTCATAAAAAATTTAAATCATGCTAAAAGGGACATTTCATGACATGAAATTGACCAAGCTAAAACATGATATAAAAGGGTTAGAAAACATACTTCATAAAACATGGTCAATCCAAGCTAACATCATTAAAACATTTAAACACATATGAGATACTTCTTGAAGTAACCTTAGTTCATTATTAATGTGGGGAATTAGCCTTAACCGACATAGAGACCATGTGATCTATAACATGATCCCTCGGTGTCTCCCACACCGAAAAGGGTTGTCCTACTTGCCAAGGTAAGGACCATAACTTCTAGCTTAAGTGGATCCACTAGCTAATGTCTATCTTAGACAATCATCCAATGGGGGCACATAGGTAAGGGATAAGGATATTGCTTCTTGAAACCCGACCTCTACTAACGGGAGAACCTCCATCTCAATATCCTCTCGATGCTAAGCATAAATCCCACGGAATAGTCATTTCTTACTTGACCTTATTATCCATGGAAAGGCACGTCTTCTTGCCAATCCAAGCTAAGTCATCATCCATGGAAAGGTATCATTCAATAACCAATCCAAGCTAGGTTCATTAGGATAACTCTTAATCTTTGATTCAATTAGGTGAGAAAACCTTTCAACCTTAGAATCCCTATTCTGTGAGAAAACCTTTCACATATTACTTTTATGTGTATATGGGAAAAATCCTTTCAACAACACATCGTCGTCATCATCATTGATACTTTACTCTCAAAGCATCCTTGAAACATTTGCATAGATTTCATAAGAAAATGCACAAGTCCATAATTTACCTTTCAAGGTTCAAAACCCACTTTCAATCTTCAACACTTAGAAAACATGGGTTAGATATGGATTTCATCATAAATTCATGTAAAGCTAGCAATAAATTTTTAATTTCATAAAACTCCTCCTTAACAATAAAAATCCACATCATATGATTCATAACTTGAAAATATGGGGATTACATGGGTTCATGGGGGAAATCATCATAAATCATAGTATTTCATCAATTCATGCATAAGAGATCATAATTCAACCATATAAATCAATAATCAAGAGAACCCATGACAATTGAAGAAAACCCTAACTCAATTGGGGATTTCTACCTTTAAAAATAGAGGATTTGGGAACTCCATGAATGGAAGAAATCCATGGATGAAAACTATCATACCTCAAAGCCAATCGCTTATCTTCAATGGAGAAATTGAGACTTTGACTTGAAACCCTAGGTTGAATCCTTCTTCTTCAAGCTTTCTAGAGACAGAAATATTTTGAGAGGAAGAACTTTGGTTTTCTTTTAGATCTTGAGAGAATGGTCTTAAACATGGGGAAATTTGGGGCTAAAAATTCTTATATAGGTCTTTAGATGTAGGGTAAAACGACGTATTATAGAATTAAAATAATCTGAAAAGACTTTTAAGACCCTAACTTAAAAGATGAAAAGAACTCACGCTGGAGCTCGCCAAAGGCCACTCGACGACTCGCCAAGTGAGCCTTTAGCTCGCCGAAATTTACAGTAAGTCGACTTGGGGGCTAAGTCAACTTAGGCGATGGGAGTCGACTTTTGGCGACTCACCGAACGGAACGGCGAGCTCGACTTAGCTCGCCTAAAGTTCCAGAACACTGGATGCTGAAATCGAGCCAAAAAGGAGAGGGGCTCTACTTGGCGGATCGCCAGGTCTACTCGCCGGATCTCCAAGTCGACTATGTAGTGAATATTTTCCCTTCTCTGAATTTGAGGTGTTACATTATCTCCCCCTTGGAACATTTGTCCTCGAATGAATTTTTAGACACCTCTTAAAGGGAACGACTCAAGACTAGCAACCCATCATTCATGCAATCACATAAATGCACAAATACAAGGAGGAAACATCGAATCCAAGCTAAACATACTCAATGCACCATAAGGACGGTAGGAACTAGACCTAGCAACCCAATATTCATGAAATTTCAATATTTCTCCTGTTCCAGGAGGAACTACCATCTCCAAGCTAAGAGGCATGCTCACTAAAATCTCATGGAGCCTATATGCAATTCGTTCTAAAAAAGCATAGCTAAAGCATGTTCAACAACTCATCTCATAAAGTCTATAGGCGACTTATACTCAATGCACAACAACATGAGGAATCAATCATGTAAACTCATTTTCTTTTAAAACACAAGTTTTTCATGAATATGCATAACATAAGGAAATCATGGGAATATCTAAAACACACATGACATCCAAAACCAAGAACAAATCATGAGGAACTCATTACCTCAAGCTAGAGTAGGAGTAGAAGGAAACGATGAGGATATCGGGACATCATATCGGCCTCGTCCTCCCAAGTAGCACCCTCAACTAATTGATTCCTCCACAACACTTTCACAGAAGCAACTTCTTGACTTGCCGGTCTAAAATCTCAACCTGAACTTCTTCATAAGAAAGATTCTCCTTAACTCCCAACCCTTCTAAGGGAACTATAGTTGTCGGATCACCAACATATTTGTTCAACATAGAGAAATGGAAAACCGGATGCACCGATGCCAACTCATTAAGCAATTCTTGTTCATAAGCAACCTTACCAACACGTCTCAAAATCTGATATGGGCTTACATATCGAGGACTAAGCTTCCCTTTCTTACCAAACCTCATAAAACCCTTCATAGGTGATATTTTCAAGTAAACCCAATCATTAACATCAAACTCGAGATCTCTTCTTCTTACATCGACATATGACTTTTTTCGACTTTGAGCCGTTTTCAACCTTTCTCTAATAAGTTGAATTTTGTCTATGGCCTCATGTACCAACTCGAGACCTATTAGGGAAACTTCACCCACCTCAAACCAATCTATGGGAGATCTACACCTCCTACCATATAATTCCTCAAATAGAGCCATACCAATACTAGAGTGATAACTATTGTTATAAGCAAACTCAATCAATGGCAAATGGTCATCCCAATTACCCTTAAAATCAATCACACAAGCTCTTAACATATCTTCCAAAGTTTGGATAGTACACTCCGCTTGCCCATCAGTTTGGGGATGAAAGGCCGTACTAAGATTAACACGAGTACCAAGACCCTTTTGGAATGACTTCCAAAACTGAGAAGTGAATTGGATACCACGATCAGAAATAATGGACAAAGGCACTCCATGCAACTTTACCATTTCTCTCAAGTACAACTTGGCATAGTCCTCCCCCGAATAGGAAACCTTGACGGGAAGGAAATGAGCCAATTTCGTCATCCAATCTACTATAACCCAAAGCGAATCATGTTGTCGCCGGGTGCGAGGAAAACCAACAATAAAGTCCATATTCAAATCTTCCCACTTCCAAGTAGGAATGCTAGTATCTTGAGACAAAACTCTCGGTTACTGATGCTCAACTTTTACTTGTTGGCAATTTGGATACTTAGCCACGAATCCCGCAGTATCCTTCTTCATCTCATTCCACCAATAGACCTCCCACAAATCACGGTACATCTTGGTGGCTCCCGGGTGAATGGAATACCGTGAACTATGGTCTTCTGACAAGATCTGTTCCCTCAAGTCATCAATATTTGGAATACATAAACGACCTTGATATCTAAGTAAACCATCTACCCCTTGGGAGAAAGCCTCAATGGATTTCTTAAGCACCACTTCTTTTAACTCTACTAAAATTGGATCAAGATCTTGTTTGGCTTTCACATCCACCACAAAAGACGATTCGGAACCATTGTGAACCATAATACCACCCTTGGTGGAGTCCACTAATTTAACACCCAATCGGGCCAATCTATGAACATCTCAAACCAACTCTTTCTTTTCTTCTTCAATATGAGCAACACTACCCATAGATAACCGACTAAGAGAATCCGCTACCACATTTGATTTACCAGGGTGATAGAGAACACTCATATCATAATCCTTTAATAACTCCAGCCACTTCCTCTGGCGACGATTTAGATCCTTCTGATTAAACACATATTGCAAACTCTTGTGGTCGGTAAACACATCTACATGCACACCATACAAATAATGCCTCCAAATCTTTAAGGCAAAAACAACAGCCGCTAGTTCAAGGTCATGGGTAGGATAATTCTTTTCATGAACTTTAAGTTGCCTTGAGGCATAGGCAATACCTTTCCCATTTTTCATAAGCACACACCTTAACCCAATTCTAGAGGCATCATAATAAACAACAAAAGCATCTGTCCCTTCTGGTAAAGTCAACACCGGAGCAAAAGTAAGTCTATCCTTCAACTCTTGAAAACTCTTCTCACACCCTTCGGACCATATGAACTTAGCCTTCTTTGAATCAAATCCGTCAAAGGAGAGGCAATTGAAGAAGATCCCTCAACAAACCTTCTATAGTAACCGGCTAAACCCAAGAAACTTCTAATAACCGAAGGAGTTAGAGGTCTAGGCCAAATCATGACCACATCCATCTTCTTAGGATTTACCTCAATACCCTTACTTGAAACAATGTGACCTAGAAAAGCCACAGACCTTAGCCAAAAATTACACTTGCTAAACTTTGGAAAGAGTTGCTTGTCCTTGAGAATTTGCAACACAATCCTCAAATGATCGATATGCTCATTCTCATTTCTCGAATAGATCAATATATCATCAATGAACACAATCACAAACATGTCAATGTATTGTATAAACACCCTATTCATCAAATCTATAAATGTCGCCGGAGCATAGTCAAACCAAACGACATCACCAAAAACTCATAATGATCATACCGAGTTCGATAAGCCATCTTCGGAATGTCATCTTCTCTCACCCTCAATTGGTGATAACTCGATCTAAGGTCAATCTTAGAGAAGTAACTTGCTCCTTGAAATTTGTCAAATAAATCATCTATCCTTGAAAGAGGATACTTATTTTTAATGGTCACTTTTTTCAACGGACGATAGTCAATACACATACGAAGGGAACCATCTTTCTTTCTAACAAACAAAACTGGAGCACCCCATAGAGAGATACTCGGTCGGATGAAACCCTTATCCAACAAATCTTTCAATTGTACTTTCAACTCCTTTAATTCTACCGGAGCCATACGTTAAGGAGGAATAGAAATAGGTTGCGTATCTGGGAGAAGGTCAATACCGAAGTCTATTTCCCTTTCGGGAGAAATATCAGGTAAGTCATCTGGAAATACTTTCGGAAACTCATTTACAACGGGGACCGACTCAAGAGTAGGGGTTTCAGAATCCACATCCCTCACCCTAACTAGATGGTAAATGAAACACTTAGAAATCATCCTTCTAGCTTTAAGACAAGAGACAAACTGACCCTTAGGCATAGAATGTCCCCCCTTCCTCTCTAGGACAAGCTCATTTTGAAACTGAAACTTGACTACACGAGTTAGCCAATGCATACCAAGAATAACATCAAAATCTGACATATCAAGCTCTACCATATCAACAAGAGTAACTCTATGGGATACGGAAACATGACACTTTCTATAGATCCTCTTAGCCACAATAGAATGACAAAAGGAGTAGAGACAAAAACATGATCTAACAACACATCAGGGGGCACATCAAATCTCATAGCCACATATGGCGTCACAAAAGACAAGGTAACACCAGGATCAAGTAAAGCATAAACATCAACTTGGAAAACTTTCAACATACTGGTAACCACATCGGGAGAACCCTCTTGTTCACCACGAGTCTAAAGTGCATAGAATCGGTTTTGCTTAGGAGAACTGGAACCCGAACCACTAGGAGAAGCTTTCTTGCCCTCTCTTCCTTTAGCCGCAAGCATTGGGCAATCCCTCATTTTGTGACAATTTTTACCACAACTGAAGCAACCATCCGTGCCAGCTGGGCACTTACCCTTGTGCTTCCTTCTACACTTAACACAAGTAGACGTAGGCATTGAAGATCCACTACCATTCCCTTCTCGAGGCTTAATGTTAGACACCCTATCTTTGTTGAACTTAGGAGGAGCATTGGAGGGACCTTAACTGGAAAACCTTTGTCGAAATCTAGGACGACCATGTCCATAGGACCTTGCATGAGAGAGATTACCATCACCGGTCTTAGCCCTTTTTGTCTCCCTTGACTTTTCCTTAAGTTTCTCTTTTTTAATCTGTTGTGCATGAACCATGATACGAGAGATGTAAATGTCATTAATGATCATGGTGGTACGACACTCTTTAACCACTATTTCAGACACACCCGAAATGAACTTACTCATCCTTGCTGTTGAATCGGCAACCATTGTTGGGGCATATTTCGACAATTGTGTAAACTTTAGAGCATATTCCCTCACACTCATACTTCCTTGTCGAAGGTTGATAAACTCAAGAACCTTGGCTTCCTTCATCTCAAGGGGAAAGAACCTATCAAGAAAATCATCTTTAAACTTCTCCCAATCAAGAGGACCGGCATCTTCTAGTCTCCCTTCTTTCCATTGGTTAAACCAAATTTGAGCCACACCTTTAAGTTGATAAGCGGCCAACTCCGCCTTTTGCACCGGTGTAACTCCCATGATCATCAAGACTTTGTAGACCTCATCAATGAACTCTTGAGGATCTTCCTCAACCTTAGAACCATGAAACTCTAGAGGATTCATCCTAGTGAAGTCCCTCACTTTAGATGCCACCATACCCACATTTGGGTTTACGGGAACCAAAACCTCCCTATTGGCTTGGGCCGTCACAGCTTGAGCCAACATTTGAAAAGCAGCACTAAACTCCACATTAGTCACTTGATCGGCCAAAGGATCAACCGGAACTTGAGGAGCTTGGGGATGAGCTTCTTGTTCCTCATTCTCCCTCATATTCCTTCTAGCATAAGATCTTCGAGTAGCCATATCTTGTAGAGCATTGGATAAGGATTAGGAGAGAGACCTTATAGAGTTAAACTCTATCGCACAACTTTAGAGTAATGAAAGAAGTGAAGTTTCCTAAACATCTTGTAGCCTCTCATTCATAAATGTGGCACGCTTCACATTCATGAACAAGACTCTACTCGACGTGGCTTATGAGACATCCTAGGACCATTCTAAACCTTTTGCTCTGATTACCAAGTTTGTCACGATTCAGGGGTATCCCCTAGATGTAACATGGCGTATAAAACTCCGAAGGACCCCAATACAAGGCACTTAGCTTTCATAATATAAGAAATAGAACAATAAGAGTAAAACTATAGTCCAAGACCAAACAATTTAATAAAAGTAAAGCGGAAGTCTAAAACTATTGTCTCAATAGCCATCTAATACAATCGAATGAAATTGGGCCTAGCCCATACATGTTCAAAAATGAAATACAATAAGGAAACTAAGAACAATAAACGTCCATCCTTGAATCATGAGGACTCACCAAAGCTCGGAAATCTCGAATCAACCACTAGCCACGAAACTTGAAAACCTGACTATCGGACCCTACATTTGGGGAAATGTAGGCAATAGTATGCCTTAGTACAAAATAATGTACCAAGTATGATAGCTATGCATAAAACATTTAAATCATGCTAAAAAGGACATTTCATGACATGCAATTGACCAAGCTATAACATTATATAAAAGGGTTAGAAAATATACTTCATAACATATTGTCAATGTAAGCTAACATCATTAAAAACTTTGAACAGATATGAGATACTACTTGAAGTAACCTTAGTTCATTATTAATGTGGGGAATTAGCCTTAACCGACATAGAGACCATGTGAGCTATACCATGATCCCCCGGTGTCTCCCACACCGAGAAAGGGTTGTCCTACTTGCTAAGGTAAAGACCATAACTTCTAGCTTAAGTGGATCCACTAGCTAATGTCTATCTTAGACAATAATCCTATGAGGGCACATAGGTAACGGATAAGGAAATTGCTTCTAGAAACTCGACCTCTACTAACAGGAGAGCCTCCATCTCAATATCCTCTCGGTGCTAAGCATAAATCCCACAGAATAGTCATTTCTTACTTGACCTTATTATCCATAGAAAGGCACGTCATCTTGCCAATCCAAGCTAAGTCATCATCCATGGAAAGGTATCATTCAATAACCAATCCAAGCTAGGTTCATTAGAATACCTCATAATGTTTGATTCAATTAGGTGAGAAAACCTTTCAACCTTAGAATCCTTATTATGTGAGAAAATCTTTCACATCTTACTTTTATGTGTATTTGAGTAAAATCCTTTCAACAACGCATCATCATCATCATCATTGATACTTTATTCTCAAAGCATCCTTGAAATATATGCATAGATTTCATAAGAAAATGCATAAGTCCATAATTTACTATTCAAGGTTCAAAACCCACTTTCAATCTTCAACACTTAGAAAACATGGGTTAGATATGGATTTCATCATAAATTCATGTAAAGTTAGCAGTACATGTTTAATTTCATAAAACTCCTCCTTTGTAATCAAAATTCCACATCATATGATTCATAACTTGAAAACATGGGGATTACATGGGTTCATGGGGGGAAATCATCATAAAATCATAGTATTTCATCAATTCATGCATAAGAAATCATAATTCAACCGTATAAATTAATAATCAAGAGAACCCATGACAATTGAAGAAAACGCTAACTCAATTGGGGATTTCTACCTTTGAAATAGAGGAATTTGGGAACTCCATTAATGGAAGGACTCCATGGATTAAAAATATCATATCTCAAAGCCAATTTCTTATCTTCAATGGAGGAATTGAGACTTTGACTTCAAACCCTAGGTTGAATCCTTCTTCTTCAAGCTTTCTAGAGAGAGAAATATTTTGAGAGAAAGAACTTTAGTTTTCTTTTAGATATTGAGAGAATTGGCTTAAACAAGGGGAAATTTGGGGGTAAAATACTTATATAGGTCTTTAGATGTAGGGTAAAACGACGTAGTATAGAATTAAAATAATCTAAAAAGACTTTTAAGAACCTAACTTAAAAGTTGAAAAGAACTCACGCTGGAGCTCGCCAAAGGCCATTCGTCGACTCGCCAACTGAGCCTTTAGCTCGCCAAAATTTACAGTAAGTCAACTTAGGCGATGGGGAGTCGACTTTGGCGACTCACCGAACGGAACGACAAGCTCGACTTAGCTCGCCTAAAGTTCCAGAACACTGGATGTTGAAATTGAGCCAAAAAGGTTAGGGGCTCTACTCGGCGGATCACCAAGTCGACTCGGCGGATCACCGAGTCGACTATGAAGTGAATATATTCCCTTCTCTGAATTCGAAGTGTTACAGTCTTGCTGGTAAGGGTCGGTACTATTTTCTAGATGGGTATTCTGGCTACAATCAGATCTCTATAGCTCCGAAGACCAAGAAAAGACTACTTTCACTTGCCCATATAGAACATTTGTGTTCAAGAGGATGCCATTTAGGTTATGTAATGCACTAGTGTCTTTTTAATGTTGCATGGTGTCCATCTTCTCAGACATGGTGGCAATTACTATCGAGGTATTTATGGATGATTTTTCTGTGGTAGGGGACTCATGTGATGATTACTTGACTCATCTTGGTGATGTGCTAAAACGATATGAAGAGTGCAAACTTTTGCTAAACTTGGAGAAGTGTCACTTCATGGTGAAAGATGGCATAATTATAGGTCATTGGATTTCTTACAAACGTATTGAAGTTGATAAAGCAAAGATCAAGATGATTGAAAAGTTACCCCACCTATCTGTGTGAAGGGTGTTAGAAGCTTTCTGGGACATGCAGTTTTTAGCGATGATTCATCAAATACTTCTCCAAAATAGCATACCTTTTATGCAATTTATTTGAAAAAGAGACAAAGTTTGAGTTTGAAGACGCTTGTGTGAAGGCATTTGAAGCATTAAAAGAGTAGTTAATTTCTACACCGATCATTATTTCACCGGATTAGGGACAACCATTCGATATTATGTGCGACGTGAGTGTGGTAGTGCTTGGCATAGTATTAGGGAAGAGGCGTGAGAAGATTCTTCATCCCATATATTATGCGAGAAAAGCCCTTAATGTTGCTCAAAAGAATTACACTGTCTTTGAATAAGAGTTTCTTGCGGTAGTCTTCGTGTTTGAGCAATTTTGGTGCTATTTTCTTGGCACTAATGTCATTGTGCACACTGACCATGCAACTCTGAGGTATCTTATGGCAAAGAAGGATGCCAAACCGAGACTAATTCGATGGCTGTTTTTGTTGCAAGAGTTTGACTTTGAGGTGAAAGATAGAAAAGGGACAGAAAACCAAGTTGCTGATCACTTTTTCAGATAAGAGGAAAACACAATGTTGAAGTTGGTTGATGGAGTTGAGATTAATGATATGTTTTCAGACGAATAGGTTTTGGCTGCTTCTTTTCATCTTATCCCTTGGTTTGCAGATTTCGCTAATTATTTGGTGAGTGATGTGGTGCCTTCATATTTGTCATTTCACCAAAGAAAAAAAATTCATGTCTGTTATGTAGAAGTTTTTTTGGGAAGAGCCTTATCTGTTCCATGCATGCGCCGATGGGATTATTCATTGTTGTCTTCCTGAGGTTGAGATGATGAGTATATTGGAAGCGTGCCATTCATCTCCTGTTGGTTGTCATCATAGTGATATCAAGACTACTCAGAAGATCTTGTAGTGTGGGTGTTATTTTCCTTTAATTTACCAAGACGCTTATGAGTTCACCAAGTCTTGTGATCATTGTCAGATAGATGGAGGTATTTCAAGAAAGGAATAACTCCCACTTACTCCTATTTTGGTGATTGAATTGTTTGATGTTTGGGGCCTTTACTTTATGGGTCCATTTGTGAGTTTTAATGGGATGATGTACATACTTTTAATGGTTAACTATGTATCTAAATGGGTGGAAGTTGTTGCTCTTTCAAAAAATGAAGGAAAGAGTGTAACTACATACCTGAAGAAGAATATCTTCTCCAGATTTGGTACACCAAGGGTGAGTATCAGCGATGTAGGTTTTCACTTTTATAATAAGTTGTTCAAGGCGTTGCTTGAAAACTATGGTGTATGGCATATTGTAGAAACTCCTTATCATCCGCAGCCTAGTGGGCAAGTTGAAGTGCAAATAGAGAGATAAAACAAATCCTTTCAAATACTATGAATGTGAACAAAACTGATTGGTCGAGAAAGCTTGATGATTTTCTATGGGTATATCATACTACATTCAAGACTTCCATAGGTATGTCTTGTTACCAACTTGTGTTTGGGAAGTCTTGTCACTTGTCTGTAGAACTAGATCATTAAGCTATATGGGCACTCAAGAAATTGAATCTTGAATGGGGTAATGTATCAAATAAATGATTAAATGAGTTAAATGGACTTGATGAGTTTCTCCTGAAAGTGTATGAAAGTTAAGCCTTGTACAAAGAAAAGATTATGAAGTACCATGATCAAAAGATTGAAAAACATGATTTTTCTCCCGGTAATTTGGTCCTTCTTTTAATTCAAGGGTGCGATTTTTTCCTGGCAAGCTCCAATCAAAGTGGACGGGATCGTTTTGAGTAGTGTAACTGTTTTAACATGGAGCGGTTGAACTTGAGAATGACGAGGGAAGAAGGTTCAAGGTGAATGGCCAAAGGATAAAAATCTACTTGGGATAGCCGGAGGAAGTTAAAGAGGTGATTAAAGAATGGGATCTTGATGAAGTCTAAGTAATCAATGAGTCTATGTCGTGCCATGACATTAAATCAAGCGCTGCTTGGGAGGCAACCCAAGATGCTTTAGTTTAGCTATTTTTGAATTTTCTATTTTTGGTGTTGGTTTTTAGGATATAATAGGTTAACTTTGGGTTCGTGTTAAAATAGTGTCAAGAAAATGTAAAAGGAAGGCCTAATGTTTGCTACATGTGTAGGAAAGAAAGAATAAACTATAAAAATTTAAAGCACACAGGTTCTATGGATGGGTCCTACGGGTCGTACAAACTCCAACGGATCGTAGGCTCTATTCGTCGAACCTAAATTAAGGTGACATGATTGAGGACTTGTTCTACGAGTCCCATCTACGAGCCGTAGTTCATTTGACAAATTGTAAATTGTGACCGTAGAAACCTAAGTCCAAACATAGCTGCAACTTTAGGTCTACGAGTGCACAGTACATATCATAGCCTGTTCTACGGTCTGCAGTCTGTACCCGTTGACTACAGGTATGTTTCTATTTTTCTTTAAGTATGGAGTCGATCACACAAAAGCTTTCTACGACCTATAGGATATCCTACGGTCCATAGTTGGGCTTTCGTCGAACCCAGTTCCCCTAAATAAAAGGATTTGACCCACGACCCTAAGTGAATAAAACCCTCCATTTTCAAATTAATCCCCCATTCTCCTCTTCCTAAATGTTTCAACTGTTGCAACCCCCCCAAACTTCCCACCGCTTCATCACCCACCACACTCCATTATAACCCCTAATTCTCATTACCATCTTCTTTTTTCCCATTTCTCCATTTTGGCACAATAGGGCGCGGGTCAGTCGATCACAGTGAAGACAAGCAATCGAGTAAATTGATAGTTCCACACACTCACACAACTTGAATTCACTTACTAAGGTATGAATTTGATGCTTGGTTTCCTGAAAGTTGTTTGAATTTCTGTTGGATACCTGACCTAGAGTGTTTTCAAGGTTAATTTACTTTCTTCATATTAGATAATAACCCGAGGGATGATGGTAATGGTAAGTGTTGGTAATTTAATTGTGATTGATCCATGTTAGAACTACTAGGCTGGGTTGTTAATACAAAAGTATGTTGTCACGACCAAAGGTAGCCCCTAGGTATAACATGGAGTATAGGACTCCGAGAGGCCCCATACAAACTACTTAGCTTTCATAAAACAAGATAATCGAATAAAGAGATAAAAAGACAGTTTCAACATATAAAAGTTTTATAGAAAAGTGAAAATCTAAACATCGTCTCAAGCCATCTAGTACATAAGAGTTTATCAGGGTGTAGCCCATACATCAAGTTCCGAAACTGAAAGTAAAGACAAAAGGGAAATCAAGCTCGGTACTCGGAAATATGAGGACTCACCAACACTTCAATCTTCTATATGAGATCCCTAGCCACGGAAGTGCGACTCTATAAGGTCGGTCCCTACATTTGGGCAAATGTAAGCAAGAGTATGCGTTAGTACAAAATATGTATCAAGTATGATAGCCATGCATAAAATATTTGAAAACATGAGAAAAGGGACATTTTCATAAAGTGCAATGACCAAGCAAAATCATGAATGTAAAAGAGCTGGAAGACATAAGTCATAAATCATGGTCAATGAAAATAGTCATCATATTAAGTCACATGTGGAATACTTCTTGAAGTAACTTTAGTTTATTATTGTGGGAGATTTACTTTTAACCTACATATAAGACCATGTGAGCTACCAACACGGAATCCTGTGTCTACCCCACACCGAAAAGGGGTATCCTACTTGCCAAGGTAAGACCATGAACTTCTAGCTTATGTGGATCCACTAGCTAATGTCTATCTAAGACAATCGTCCTATGGGGGCACATAGGTATGGGATAAAGAGATTGCTTCTAGACACCCAACCTCTACTAACGGGAGAGCTCCCATCTCAATATCCTCTCGGTGCTAAGCGTAAATCGCATGGAATAGTCATTTTCTTAACTTGTCCTTGTTATCCATGGAAGGGTACGTCATCTTGTCAATCCAAGCTAAGTCATATTTCATCCATGGAAATGTACAATTAAGTAACCAATCCTAGCTAGGTTTCATTAGAATAGCTCCTTATCTTTGATTCATTTTAGGTGAGAAGACCTTTGAACCTTAGAATCCTTTATGTGAGAAAACCTTTCACATTCATGCATGAGGTAGTTATGTGAGAAATCCTTTCACAACAGTTAACGACAAAAACAACATATATGCTTTTACTCTCAAGCAATCTACATCATATCTCATCAATTCCATAAGAACATGCATAATTCCATAATTCACCTTTCATAGTTCAAAACTCATTTTCAATTATCAATATCTAGAAAACATGGGTTAGAAATGGGTTCATGGAAATTCATCATAAAATCATGTAATTATATCAGTTCATGCTTGATAGATAATAAATCAATCAAATAAATCAATATTAAAGGAACCCATGACATGGAAGAAAACTCTAACTCAATTGGAGAATTCTAACTTTGTAAATTGGAAAATTTGGGAATTCAATGGAGTAAAGGGCTCCATGGATTAAAACTATCATACCTCAATGCCAAAAGCTTGACTTCAATGGTGGAACTGGAGACTTGACTTGCAAACCCTAGCTTTGTTCTTCAACTTCAAGCTTTCTAGAGAGAGAAATATTTGAGAGGAAGACTTGTTCTTTTTTTAGAAATTTGAGAGAATGATTTTAATTGGGGATAATTTGGGTTTAAACACTTATATAGGGCTTTAGGTGAAGGGTAAAACGACATAGTATTAGACTAGAATAATAAGGAAAAGACCCAAAAGCCCCTAGGAAGATAACTACCAGATCCTACCTACGGGTAGACCTACGGTCCGTCCGTTAGACCACAGACCATCCTGGTCATCCATGCTTTAGATAAGAGGCACCAAATTCAGGACCCCCATCGATGACACCCACCTACGGCCCGTGGGTCCAACGACGGACCGTGGACCACGACCGTAGGTCCCAACATTTTGATCTTGAATTCAACTAAGTCTGGTACTCACCTATGAGACCTATCTATGGCTCGTGCATTGGACGACGGACTGTCCTGGTGAACCGTTGAAAAATACAGAAAACTTGACTGGCCAATCCACAGACCAGAGCCTACGGTCCGTGTATTTTTCCACGGGCCGTGGGTGGCTCCGTCGGACTGGCACCAGATTTCTAAAAATAAAAGCTGACTTTTCTACTCTTTTTGAATACGAGGTGTTACATTACCTCCCCCTTGGGAACATTCGTCCTCGAATGACATCTTAAGGAAGGTAGAAACTTAATCTAACAACCCATCATGCATGCAACTACATAAATGCACATATCCGAGGAGGAAACATCGACTCCAAGCTAAAGCATGTTCAAAACATCATATCATGAAGTCTATATGCAACTCATACTCAAATGCACATAAACAAATAGAAATTAATCAAGTAAACTCATTTTTCTCAAAATTTAAGCTTTTCTTGAATCATGCATAATTAGGAAATCATGGGATTATATAAGACATATGACACCTAATGAGTAAACCATGAGGAGCTAAATACCTCAAGTTAGAGTAGGATTGGACGGAAAGAGATAAGGATAACGGGACATCATATCGGCCTCGGCCTCCCAAGTGGAACCCTCAACTAAGATTCCTCCAATGAACTTTCACATAAGAAACTTATTTATTTCTCAACTTCTTAACTTGCCGGTCTAAAATCTCAACCGGAACCTCCTCATAAGAGAGATTCTCCTTAATTCCCAAACCTTCTAAGGGAACTATAGTTGTCGGATCTCCAACACATTTATTCAACAATGAAACATGGAAAAATGGATCCACCGATGCCAACTCATTAGGTAAATTGAGCTCGTAAGCAACCTTACCAATTCACCTCAAAATCTGATATGGACCCACATAACGGGGACTAAGATCCCTTTCTTCCCAAACCTCATTAGACCCTTCATGGGTGAAATTTTCAAGTAGACCCAATCATCTACCTCAAACTCAAGATCTCTTCTCCTCATATCAACATAAGACTTTTGTCGACTTTGAGCCGTTTTCAACCTTTCTCTACTAAGTCGAACTTTCTCCATAACCTCATGTACCAACTCGGGACCTATTAGGGAAACTTCACCCACCTCAAACCAACCTATTGGAGATCTACACCTCCTACCATATAAGGCCTCAAATGGAGCCACACCAATGCTTGAGTAATAGCTATTGTTGTAGGCAAACTCAATCAAAGGCAAGTGATCATCCCAATTACCCTTGAAGTCAATTACACATGCTCTCAACATATCTTCCAAAGTTTGGATAGTACACTCCGCTTGCCCATCAGTTTGTGGATGAAAGGCTGTACTAAGCTTAACACGAGTACCAAGACCCTTTTGGAAAGATTTCAAAAACTGAGAAGTGAATTGAGTACCAAGATCAAAGATAATGGATAAGGTCACTCCATGTAACCTCACCATTTCCCTCAAATACAACTTAGCATAGTCCTCCGCCGAATAAGAAACCTTGACGGGGAGCAAATGAGCCGATTTTGTCATTCGATCCACTATAATCCAAATCGAGTCATATTGTCATCGGGTGCGTGGTAAACCAACAATGAAGTCCATATTCAACTCTTCTCACTTCCAAGTAGGAATGTTAATATATTTAAATAAACCTCACAGCTTTTGAAGCTCAACCTTCACTTGTTGAGAGTTAGGACACTTAGCTACAAATTTCGTAATATCCTTCTTCATCCCATTCCACCAATAGATCTCACGCAAGTCACGGTACATCTTGGTGGTTCTCGGGTGAATGGAATATCGAGAACTATGGGCTTCCAACAATATCTATTCTCTCAAGTCATCTACATTAGGAACACACAACCGACCTTGATATCTAAGTATACCATCTCCCCCTTGGGAGAAAGACTCTACAGACTTTTTAAGCACCGCTTCCTTCAATTCAACCAAAGTTGGATCGAGACCTTGCTTGGCTTTCGCATTTGCCACAAGGGACGATTCTGTGAACATCTCGAACTAACCGAACATCCAATCGGGCCAATCTATGAACATCTCAAACTAACTCTTTCTTATT
Source organism: Solanum etuberosum (assembly GCA_029582245.1). Classification (NCBI taxonomy): domain Eukaryota; kingdom Viridiplantae; phylum Streptophyta; class Magnoliopsida; order Solanales; family Solanaceae; genus Solanum; species Solanum etuberosum. The sequence goes on along the minus strand of JAJONR010001053.1, from coordinate 112,795 downwards.
ATCTTTAATGTGAGCAACACTACCCATTGATAATCGACTAAGAACATCCGCCACCACATTCGCCTTACCGGGGTGATAGAGAACACTCATGTCATAGTATTTAAATAATTCAAGCCATCTCTTTTGTCGAAGATTTAGATCTTTCTAGTTAAACATATATTTCAAACTCTTGTTGTCGGTAAAGACATCCACGTGAACACCATACAAATAATGCCTCCAAATCATTAAGGAAAAAACAACCGCCGCTAGTTCAAGGTCATGGGTCGGATAATCCTTTTCATGAATCTTAAGTTACCTTGAAGCATAGGCAATGACTTTCCGATTTTGCATAAGGACACATCCTAACCCAATTCCTGAGGCATCACAATAAACGACAAAACCATTTGTCCCTTCCGGTAAAGTCAACACCATAGCGGAAGTAAGTCTATTTTTCAATTCTTGAAAACTCTTTTCACACGCTTTGGACCATATGAACTTAACCCTCTTTTGAGTCAATGCCGTCAATGGAGAAGCAATCGAAGAAAACCCTTCAACAAACCTTCTATAGTAACCGACTATACCTAAGAAACTTCTAATATCCGAAGGGGTTAGAGGTCTAGGCCAAATTTTGACCGCATCTGTCTTCTTAGGATCTACCTCAATACCCTTACCGGAAATAATATGCCCAAGAAAAGCCACGGACCTTAGCCTAAACTCACATTTACTAAACTTTGCAAAGAGTTGTTGGTCCTTGAGGTCTTTCAACTCAATCCTCAAATGATTGGTATGGTCGTCTTCACTTCTCGAATACATCAATATGTCATCAATGAACACAATTACAAACAGGACAAGGTATTGTCTAAACACCCTATCATCAATTCCATAAATGCCGCTGGAGCATTAGTCTAAAAAAATTGACATTACCAAAAACTCATAATGACCATATCGAGTTCTAAAAGCCGACTTTGAAATGTCATCTTATTTCACCCTCAATTGGTGATAACCCGACTGAAGGTCAATCTTGGAAAAATAGCTTGCCCCTTGAAGTTGGTCAAACAAGTCATATATCCTTGGAAGAGGGTACTTATTCTTAATAGTAACTTTGTTCAATTGCCGATAGTTAATACACATATGGAGCGAACCATCTTTTTTTCTAACAAACAAAACTGGAGCACCCATGGAGAGATACTTGGTCCGATGAAACCCTTATCCAACAAATATTTTAACTCCTCCTTTAATTTCTTAAGTTCTGTTGGGGCCACAAAATAAGGAGGAATAGAGATAGGTTGCGTATCTGGAAAAATGTCAATACCAAAATCTATTTCCCTTTCAGGAGGAATACCGGGTAAATCATCTGGAAGTACTTCCGGTCATTTACGATGGGGACTGACTCAAGATTAGGGGTCTCAGAATCTATATCCCTCACACTAACTAGATGATAAATGAAACCCTTAAAAATCATCTTTCTAGCTTTAAGACAAGAAACAAACTGACCCTTAGGCATATAATTTCCCCCTTTCAACTCTAGGATGGGTTCATTTGGAAACTGAAACTTGACTACACGAGTTCTGCAATCAATAGAAGCATAACATGAATGCAACCAATCCATACCAAGGATAACATCAAATTCTAGCATGTCAAGCTCTACAAGGTCAACAAGAGTGATTCTATGGGACAAGGAGATATGACACTTTCTATAGACCCTCTTAGCCATAACAGAATCACCAACATGAGTAGAGATAGAAAAAGGATCTAACAACACATCCGGAAGAATATCAAACCTCATAGCCACATATGGCGTCATAAAAGCCAAGGATGCACCAGGGTCAAGTATAGCATAAACATCAAGTTGGAAGACTTTCAACATACCGGTAACCATATCGGGAGAACCCTCTTGTTCACCACGAGTCTAAAATGCATAAAACCAGTTTTGCTTTGGAGCACTTGAAACCGAACCACTAGGCGGAGCTTGTTTACCTTCTCTGCCTTTTGCCGCAAGCATTGGGCAATCCCTCATCTTATGACCACTTTTAACACAACCAAAGCAACCATTCGTGCCAGCTAAGCACTTACCCTCGTGCTTGTTTCCACACCTAGCACAAGTAGATATAGGCAATGAAAATCCACTACCATTTCCTCCTTGAGGCTTTGGGTTAGAAACCCTATCTTTGTTGAACTTAGGAGGAGCATTGGAGGAACCTTGGCTGGAGAACCTTTGTTGAAACATAGAACGACCATGCCCATCGGACCTTGAATGTGAGAAGTTACCATCACCTGTCTTAGCGCTCTTTGCCCCCCTAAACCTTTCCTTAAGTTTCCCCTTTTCGATTTGTTGAGCATGAACCATGAGACGATAAATGTCAATATCATTGATAAGCATAGCGGTAAGACATTCCTTAACTACCATCTCGGACACACCCAAAAAAAACTTACTCATCCTTCCTTACCCTATGATCGGCAATCATAGTAGGAGCATGTTTAGACAATTCTATGAACTTCAAAGCATATTCCTTCACACTCATATTTCCTTGACGAAGGTTGATGTATTAAAGAACCTTTGCCTCCCTCATCTCAAGGGGAAAGAACCTATCAAGGAAAGAAACTTTGAACTTTTCCCAATCAAGAGGTCCCACATCTTCCGCTCTCCCTTCTTTCCATTGGTTGAACCATATTTGAGAAACACCCTTAAGTTGATAAGCGGTCAATTCCTTCTTTTCCACTGGTGTCACTCCCATGATCATCAACACCTTGTAAACCTCACCGATGAACTCTTGAGGGTCTTTCTCAACCTTAGAATCATAAAACTCCAGCGGATTTATTCTAGTGAAGTCCCTCACTTTAGATGACGCCGTACCCACATTTGGGCCATCATGGCTTGAGCCAATACTTGAAAAGCATCCCTAAATTCTGCATTATTCACTTGCTCGACCGGAACTGGAGGAGCTTGAGGAGGAGCTTCTCATTCCACATTCTCTCCTGCATTTCTTCAAGCATATGCTCTTCGAGTAGCCATATCCTGTACAACATCGGATAAGGATTAGGAGAGAGATATTATAAAATTAAACTCTATCGCACGACTTTAAAGTAATGAAAGAAGTGGAGTTTCCTAAACATATTATAGCCTTTTATTCATAAATGTGGCGCGCTTTACACTTATGAATAAGACTCTACTTGACGTGGCTTATGAGACTTCCTAGGACCTTTCTAAACCTTGTGCTCTGATTACCAAGTTTGTCAAGACCCAAGGTAGCCCCTAGGCGTAACATGGTGTATAGGACTCCGAGATGCCCCATACAAGGCACTTTGCTTTCATAAAAAAAGATAATAGAATTAAGAGATGAAAAGATAGTTTCAACATAAAAAAGTTTTATAGAAAAGTGGAACTCTAAACATCGTCTCAAGCCATCAGGTACATAACAGTTTATCAGGGCATAGCTCGTACATCAAGTTCCAAATCTGAAAGTAAGGACAAAAAGGGAAATCAAGCTCGGTCCTTAGAAATATGAGGACTCACCAACACTTTAATCTTTTATTTGAGATCCCTAGCCACAGAAGTACGAATCTGTAAGATCGGTCCCTACATTTGGGGAAATGTAGGCAAGAGTATGTATTAGTACAAATTATGTACCAAGTATGATAACCATGCATGAAACATTTTAAAACATGAGAAAAGTCACATTTTCATAAAGTGCAATGACCAAGCTAAATCATGAATGTAAAAGAGCTAGAAGACATAAGTCATAAATCATGGTCAATACAAATGGTCATCATCTTAAGTCACATATGAGATACTTCTTGAAGTAACCTTAGTTCATTATTGTGAGAGATTTACCTTTCACTGACATATAAGACCATGTGAGCTATCAACACAAAATCCTGTGTCTATCCCACACCGAAAAGGGGTGTCCTACTTGCCAAGGTAAGACCATGAACTTATAGCTTATGTGGATCCACTAGCTAATGTCTATCTAAGACAATCGTCCTATGGTGTACATAGGTATGTGATAATGAGATTGCTTCTAGAAACCTGACCTCTACTAACGGGAGAGCTCCCATCTCATTATCCTATCGGTGCTAAGCGTAAATCCCATGAAATAGTCATTTTCTTAACTTGTCCTTGTTATCCATGGAAGGGCACATCATCTTACCAATCCAAGCTAGGTTTCATTAGAATAGCTCCTTATCTTTGATTCATTTTAGGTGAAAAGAACTTTCAATCTTAGAATCCTTTATGTGAGAAAACCTATCACATTCATGCAGGAGGTAGTTATGTGAGCAATCCTTTCACAATAATTAATGACAACAACAACATATATGCTTTTACTCTTAAGAAATCTACATCATATCTCATCAATTTTATAAGAACATACATAATTCCATAATTCACCTTTCATAGTTCAAAACCCATTTTCAATCATCAATATCTAGAAAACATGGGTTAGACACGGGTTCATGGGAATTCATCATAAAATAATGTAATTATCTCAATTCATGTTTGATAGATCATAAAACAATCAAATAAATCAATATTTAAAGGAACCCATGACATGGAAGAAAACCCTAACTCAGTTGGGGAATTCTAACTTTGTAAATTAGAGAATTTGGGAACTCCATGGAGGAAAGGGCTCCATGGATGAAAACTATCATACCTCAATGCCAAAAGCTTGACTTCAATGGTGGAATTGGAGACTTGACTTACAAACCCTAGCTTTCTTCTTCTACTTCAAGCTTTATAGAGAGAGAAATATTTGAGAGGAAGACTTGTTCTTCTTTTAGATATTTGAGAGAATGATTTTAACTGGGGAAAATTGGGGGTTAAAACACTTATATATGGCTTTAGGTGAAGGGTAAAATGACATAGTATTAGGCTAGAATAATTAGGAAAAGACCCAAAAGTCCCTAGGAAAATAACTACCGAACTCTACCAACGGCTAGACTTACAGTCCGTTGGTCAGACCACAGACCATCTTGGTCAGCTGTGGTTGAGATCAAAGACACCAAATTCAGGACCCCCATCGATGACACCAACCTACGGCCCATGGGTCCAATGACGGACCGTGGACCATGACCGTAGGTCCAACATTTTGATCCTACATTCAATTAAATCTGGGACTCACCTACGAGACATATCTACGATTCATGCATTGGACGACGGACCATCCTGGTGAACCGTTGAAAAATACAGAATACTCGACTTGCGAATCCACGGACCAAACCTACGGTCCATGTGTTATTCCATGAGCCGTGGGTAGCTCTGTCAGACTGACACCAGATTTTTGGAAAAAAGGCTGACATTCCTACTTTTTTGGAATCCGAGGTGTTACATATGTGAAGCATAAATACTTCAACATTGTGCAGGGAAACTTAACATTTACGAGGGTCTCCTACGGTTCGTAGAACACTCTATGGACCGTAGTTTCCCCTCATAAGTCATCCTGTCATACTAGTGCTGAAATTTTCATCAACACCTTTTTAAGAATACTATATAAAGCCCATAGCACTTCCTACAGACTGTAGATAGTATCCGTACAAACCTGTCTTGACTTGAAACAATTCTAATAGCTGAAGTTGTGAACTATGGGATTGACCTACAGTCTGTAGAACCTTTGACAGACCATACTGTCAATCCGTAATTCCAACTACTCAAGCATAAAATGTGTGCTTTGTTCTTATTATTGGGGTACTATGGTTCGTAGAACCTTCTACAGTCCGTAGGAACCCAATAGTATGACCAAAAGAGTGTATTTTAATGTAAATATTTTTAGTTTCGTTGATTGATTTTTTGTGATTCTTTATATCTTCTTCCCTATGCTCTGATTACTGACAAGTGTTACCTCATGTACTATGCCGCCAAAAGATACATCATGAAGATGGTGAAAATCCACCGCACCTTCTGTGTCCAGGTATCAATTGCAGAATGAAGCCACTGATGATGAGCAGAGTGGGTCAGAATATAACCCTGGCATGGGAGACAACTCACCTAAGGTACCCCGGACCACTAGAAACCAATCTCGGTAATGGAAGACTATCCCATATCCATTTGATATAGCCGCACTACCATAAGCATCAATTTCCCAATCTGAAGAGGGAGCTGGCTCATAGAGAGAGAAGGGTAGTTAATCAGCAGAGTCTACATCGAGCTCGCAGTCTGGATCTCAGTCTGGTTTTGAGGGATCACACTCTGAGGAATCAGAGGAGGACATTCAGTTTGTTCAGGTTGTGGGACAACCTAATTGTTTTGAGGTCCGAGGCAAGTTGCAAATATTTAGGAAGGTGAATGATCATAATACGAGAGGAAACCCATCCAATTATTGAGGAACCCAGAGTGTTGACGATAGTTTGCATACTGCTCCGAAGATACATGCTCTGTTCAAATGATTGGCAGGTGGAGTTTTATGCTTCGTATGCAGCCACAATTAAGAATTCAATGCCAAAAATGGCAAGGATCTAGCACAACCTCCTCTTATGAGCCCCAGGAGCTAGCACAACCTTCTTTTCTGAGCACCAGGGTTTGGGAAGTTCTGGTTGACATTTCGGAGTAGACCATTCACCAATTTCTGCATGGCCTGAATTACAAGAAGATTGTATCAATAATTGAATTTGATTATAAGATGCAGCTTGTGCGTGATACTAAAGTGATGAAGGATTCCTCTCAGAAAGAGAATTTTTTAAGATAGGTTGCTGGGTATATTGCAGAGTAGAGGGTCGACACAAAATTGATATGCAGTCCTGGTCCAATAAAAAAGGCATCACTTAACTTCCCTGCAATGTTTTGGTGATCGATCATCCATTCTCTCCTATCCCCCACTATGGCAGATAACCATCTGACTCAGGATCAGGCGGTGATGGTTGCATGTATCATGGCTGGATACGAGATTGATTTTGCTCGAGTGATTATTAAAGATATACATGAGCGAGCATTACAGATTGCCATGATTCTCCCCTTACCATGCCTGATATTCCATTTATGTCGAGATTCCACTGTTCCACTACTTGGGGGTATTGACCAACTGATTCTGCAGACTCAAACAATGGATGTCGGGCTTTCCTGAGATGTGGAAAACCCCATTTTGAAACTATGCGGATCATAGATTAACATGCCACAAATGCCGACGATTGAGAAGCCCGGAGAGGGTGAGGTTCCTATGGGCGATACCACTACTTCTGAGCCTATCGATGCCACACATACTTCCTCATCCACACTAGATGCTAGCACACCACGTTCTTCTCTAGCAGTAGGGTACTCCACTATGTCGGTCACTAGACTTCAGAGATTAGAGACGCAGATGGGTCATTTTTTGTAGCACGTTTGACCCTGGGTCTGGTCGGTTATTGAAGAGTTGGAAACGAGGATAAAAGCTATAGTTGTGGAGAAGAACGAGGCCACATAATGAAGGATTGATTCCTTTGAGTTGAGGATGCTAGCCGAGCTCCAGATTACGCTGAGTGTAGATATTGAGGGCCTCTAGATAGAGTTTACTAGACTCGGGGCTGATGTTGATGCATTGGCTACCGTAACTTCTTCTACAACTAGTCCTTCACCTGCAGTGGCTGGAGATGAGGTTCTCATAGCTTTATTTGGCAAGGTAGACCCTCATCGTGTGGCTAGTAAGCACATGTTAGCTGATGATGATATTGATGAGGGGGCTGCGGAGCACATGAGAAAGAGAGAGCATCGTGAAATTGAGGTAGATTAGTGACAGTCTAGGATAGATAATGATTTTAGATTGGAGAGACTCCGACAGCAGGCAGCTGGAGCATCGGCTTTGGGGGGCACTACTGATGGTGCTCCTCAGATTGTTCTAGAGGGCGTCACTGATGGTGCATACCAGATTAGTACAGAGGTGTACAGTGTTGCACCAGGGTCCCCACCAGCGTCTCTCTCTAGTTTTTCGGCACTTGACGCCATAAGTTTGTCTTTACCTTTGTTTCTTATTTTTTTGTGCATTGGGGACATTGCTCAATATTTCATGTGGGGATGGGGCGAATTTTTTAAAAGTGTAAAGGGTGAATTCTGAATTACCCGAACACTCGGATCATTCCTTGGGGTTTTCTTGCCTGTGTTCTTTATACCCAAGGACTATTTAATATCTTTTGAACCGACATGTTTAGGATGTTGAGTGTAAGAGTAGACTAGAAATGAAAGCATGATGGTAGTCTTGCATGAAATTGATATCCCTCCAAATTTTTGTGTTTGTGCTGTACTTTTGTGATTGATAAGTCAACTGTATAGGATATTTGTATGACATGATAGGGACTGATAGGATAACATGACTTAAACTGAATCATGAACCAGATACAATAATAATTTGATAGTGAAATGATGTGCCATGTGTGTGTGATATTATTTTTTCATTCATACAATATATGCCAATTTAGAACTTGCCCCGGTAGTCTTGCTAGGATGATTTAACTGTTAATTAGGAAAGGATTATAGGAAATTGTTGAAATTGAGTCCACAATGCCTAAAAACAACCAACCAAATTAAAATTCTCCCTTCGATCAAAATTGTGAGCCTAAATAAGACCATTCTTTCAATTTACCCAATTCACTTTCCACGTGATAATTGATAACCTTTATTTTGGCCCTGTTCCCTCCTTGGACATCAGGCACCTCAACTCAAGCTTAAAGCTTAAGTTGAGGGTGGCTACTAGAGAGGAATACAAGAAAACAATGGGGTATCAAAACAGTTGTGTATTGAGAAAAGAGAAATATATAAGATTGTAACACCTCAGATTCGAGAAAGGCTAAGAAGGGGTCTAACGGTCTTGTCAAGAACCCAAACTAAACCATGGGACCCTTCACGGAGCCCTAGACGGGCCGTGAAGGGGACCACAATCCGTTATGTTGCTTGTGACACGAAGGCAGAACCTGCACCAAGCAGGTTCCCTCCCACGGAACCCTAGACGGGCCGTGAAGAGGGAGACGGGTCATTAGGGTAATCGTGAAGGGGGTCAGGTCAATAGGGGTTCTCCCCTATTCACTGGTCAAGGCACACGGGCATTACAACGGCCCATGAAGCCTCACATGGACCGTTACGTTGTTCGTGAAGGGGTTATTTCGATTATGAGTTCAGGGTCAACTTCAAACAATCATATCTTTTAGCACAAAAAAAATTAGGTAGTCCATAACCTATCAAATGAAAGATCTATGAGCCCTCTTTCCAACACCACTGAGTTTGCCTAATTTCAAGCTCGGAGTGAAAAGTAATACCCAAAATAGTAAACCACTATCAGGCAGGATTTCTTCACGACCCGTTAGACGGGCCGTGGTGCTGATGACAACCTGCTTTGGGGTTCCAGTGACCCAATTCGGAAATTTAAAGTCAGGGGCTGTAGGGTCTTTTTCTAATTATTTTACCTCAATAATATATCGTTTTTTCTTCTACCCAAAGCCCTATATAATGATTTTAAACCCCCAAATCACCCAAACTCAATTCATTTTCTCAAATTCTCAAAAGAAGATCAAGCACCTCTCAAATATTTCTCTCTCTAGAAACTTGAAGAAGAAGTCAAGTCTAGGGTTTCAAGATCAAGTCTCCAATTCACCAAATTTCTTAAGGGCTTTGAACTCCAAGGTATGACAGTATTCACCTATGGAGTCCTTTCCTCCATAGGGTCCATAAATTATCCAATTTTGTAAAGCTCGAATCTCCAATTGAAGTTAGGGTTTTCTTCCATGTCATGGGTTCCTTTCAATGTTGATGCACTTGATTCTTTTATGACTTTTTATGCATGAATTGAAGTAATTGCATGTTTTTAAGTAGATTTCCCATGAACCCATGCATAACCCCTGTTTTCTAAGCTATGGTGATATAATGTGGGTCTTAAACTATGAAAGATTAATTTATGAAAATATGCATGTCTTATATATATGAAATTGATGTAAATGAATTTGAAGATGTTTTGACTTTAAAAATATCATGAAGCTTATGAATTATTGAAAATGCATGTTTTATGAAAGTAATGCTTATGACTCAAGAAAGCTTATGGATGAAGATATCTATATATTCTATGAAGTTTGGCCACATGACATGAATGATATCTAGATTTTCCCTCAATTCATTTCGGGTTAGCGGCATCAGATTTATAGTTTCCCCTAAATCACACAGGGCTTTTGCAAACTCGAATGCTCCGATTGTGCATGTTATAGTGAACGCACTAGGGTCCTCCTTTTTTGGCACCAGAGATATTGTAGCAATACCACTACAATGATGGAGATTGTCAGTAGGTTCAAAACTTAAAACCCTTTTCTTTGTGACTAAGTCCTTCATGAACTTAGCATAGCCTGGCATCTGCTCTAGAGCTTCTACCAACATGATGTTCACTGATAGCTGTCTCAGCATGGTGATGAATTTTGCAAACTTCCCATCTTCAGCTTTCTTCTTGAGTATTTAGGGGAATGGATGAGGCGATCTCGGTATCTACTGTAAAGGCAAGGTAGCCTCGACTTCTGTTTCTTTTACCTTAGTTGGCTTCACTATTAATTTAGCCTTTTCTGTATCATCAACCTGTTCAACTTCAACTTCCTTTCCTCATTCCTGTTTATACTCTGTTCCTGTTCATTACCTGCAGATTTTGAATCATTAAGGGTCTTACCACTTCTGGTAGTGATGGCCATGCACTGCCCATCCTTTTTAGGGTTCTGAATAGTGTCACTTGGTAGTGCAGCATTCTTCCTCGGGTTTAGTGATGCTGATAATTGTCCCAACTGTTGCTCTAGCAGCTTGACTGAAGTGGTGTGAGAATCAACCAGCTGACTCATACTGGAGAAATCACTCTTTATGTCTTTCACACCTGCATCAGTTGATTCAACCTTTTGCAGCACCTTGGCCAACATATCCTCTATTTTAGACCAGCTGGAACTTCCACCTACTCGATCCTTATTACCCGGAGGCACATATACACCACTGCGGTCATTCCTGTATCCATCTCTGTTCTGCCAGTTGCCCTGCTCTCTGTTTCTTGATCCTTCATATTGCCCATCTCTTGGGTAGCTCCGACCTTGAATCCTAGAATTATTACATTGGTTTCCCGAGTTATAATTCTGGAAACCCCCTGGTTACTCAAGTATTTGTCCTCCTCATCTAGATCAATATCCTGATCTTCATACCTCTGAGATACACCGACAACATTCACTTTTTCTGGACCTGACATGATGTGCTTTTTGAGCAGATCCATATGAGTCCTCATATGGGCCATGTCTTGGTCCCTTTCTTCTTATTACCTCTTCTGTTCAGGTGAAAGCTTGAATGTGAACCCAAGATCTCCGACTTCCGCATCTCTTGAGTGCCATGCTCGATTATTCTTCGAAACTTCATCCATTAGCTACATAATTTCCAGAAATGGCTTCCTCATGAATGAACCTCCACACACTGCATCAACAACAGGCTTAGTGAAATAATTCAATGATCTATAAAATGCCTATTTTAAATGTCTATCTGTAAGACAATGGTTCATACACTTCTTCAGCTTTTGGCTGAATCTCCACCAAGTATCATGCATTACTTCCCCCGGTAGTTGTTTGTGTGCACCTATCTCATCCTTCATCTGTAGTTCTTTTGATTCAGGATAGAACCTTTCTAAGAAGGATTTTTTCAGTTTAGACCAAGTCCTGACTGAATCATCTAGCAGTTCATTCAGCCAATTGGTTGCCTCCCCAGTGAGAGACAAAAGGAAATAGTCTCCACCTCATAGCAGTCTGACTAACCCCAGGAATTTCCTCTGATTTGCATATCACCACAAAATTCATTAAGTGCTGGTTGGCATCATCTCCAAGCGCATCTCTGAACATACCCTTCAAGTTTAGCAGCTGAATCATCGTGCTAGTGATCGTAAATTTCACACCTGGAGGTAATGCAGGTAGCACTATTGCTCCGGTGGCTCCAGCTCCATCTAAGTCTAAGTCATCCTCTTCAAACACCATCTGAGCTGGTTGATATGCTCGACCCCTTGGAACTAGTTGCTGTCGGTGGGGAGGAGATATCTCTTCTACTCTTTCATGTTCCTCCACCACCCTAGGTGGGTCATTCACAGCATTCTGCTGAGCACCTCTAGCGGCTGTCTCAGCCTCAAGTCCAAGTTTCTGCCTCTGCGCCTCAAGTTCCTGTGCATTCACCATCTTGGAGATAGTTTTTCTCAGTTTCGGATCGTAAGGAATCAATGGAGCTCTCTTACTTCTGGTATTTGGCATGCACTGTTGAACTTACTTGTCAAAGACACAGATAAAGAACAAGACGTAAAATTAGGAAATATAACTACAATTAGAATAAATTCTAGTAAAATATTTCTGAATTGAAATTCCCTGGCAGCGGTGCCAATATTTGATAAGTCCAAACTAACACTTCAATTAAGAAGTATAAATGGTCGAAGTCAATTTATAGAACTCAACGTGACTTGAGGTCGATCCCACAGAGAATTTACTTACATAAATAGTTTCACTATCACTTTTATTCAACTGTTGTTATTATTTCCTAAAGAAAGTGTTTACGAAATGTAAAAATGGGTTTGGTTGTAATGTTCAAGTAGCCAATATTGTTATAAGATCCAGATTAACACAATTAACAGAGTTTTAACTTTAAGGTTGTGATGATAAATGAATTAAACCAGGGTTGTGTTTCCCATGACGTTACATCTAGTGTTGATTCGTGAACGAGTTTCAGGTGATCTATTCTTTGCAAATTACAGGCAAGCTAAATGTATCTAACACCTCTCAGTCTTGTTAGATAACTCACACTCGAATCCTCTCGGTCTTAAAGTGTTATTAGATTTTACCCTCGCATATTTTGGTGTCAAAATTCTCTTCTCTCGAACTCAAACTTTCACTCCAAATCAACAGATTAACTCGACTTTTTCCTAACTATCAATTTTCTCTCGAACAATTGATAGATATATGCATGTTCTAATGCGTGCACTCTTTAGGAAGAATGAATAACGAAAGTTGAGTTATGTTCTGCAAATATGAATCGCATTCTACTCGTTTTATGAATCTACACTTAGATTTCTGTCATAGTTCCCACAACCCTAATTGTGGTGTTTAGCCACTCATGCTTTCCATTGAATAAGCAAAGATAAGTATTGAATACATTAAGAGAAATCACTTACGAAGATTTGCAAATTCAAAGAACACTTGGTATTCAATAACCAAATCAAACTTCAAGTCTCGATCCAATGTTAATCGATAAAAACCAAAGTAGAGAATAATAGGAAAGTAGTCTCTCATTCCAGATATGTCGAGATAATACCAAAATTAAACCTAATTAATTCAAATAGTCTATCTAAAAAGAGTCCTACTCGAAGTAGGATTGAACTGTCGGGACCTGTCCCAGACATCATGACGGTCGGTCATGAGCTTCACGACCCGTGAGGCCTTCCGTGGTCTTACACATAGATAGTGTGAGACCTTTTCTCTCCTAATCTTTCACCAACCACATCACGAGTCGTCAAGGGGACAACGACCCGTCTGGGTTCCAGTAGTCCTTACTTAGCCATACCAAAACCTAGCTCTTCCAAGCTTCTACACTGGAAATCCTTCACGAACTTCACCACGGACCGTTGTGAGTACCATGACCCATCTAGGCCTTTGTGGTCCTTACTTAGCACTGCCAAAATTTAACTCCTCAAGGCATGCACACTGGAATTCCATCACGATCCATCAAAGAGGCCACGGTCCATCATAGCATCTGTGGTCTTTACTTGACCAAATTCCTCTTGTCATGTTTTCACTGCTTCAACCCCACGAGCCTCCAGACAGCTCTTCATTATGATCACGGCTTATCTAGGGTTCCGTGATGTATTTATCAGAATTATTTTCCTTTCCTTCTTTTTATCATCGGTGTCCAAGTGTTTTACCTGTTTAAGCATTACCAAACACATCATATCCACATAAATGCACTTGATTTCTAGAATTAATCCTTAGTTTTGAGCGTCAAATCTACCAATATTTCATGGCACATCACTATTTTCCTAAATTATGTCTTGATTAGTATGGTATCCGGATATGCCATCAATGATTAGAGACCTCAATTTCAAAACTATTTCCATTAGTAGTAGGGCATTTCTAGCATGAAGTGAATGACTATGGGCCTTAAAAGCTATTATTAAAAGATCATGGATGGTGAAAGGTTTTCTCACGCATGGTATAAAGAGCTATCCTAATATGACTTTATCTTGGATTAGTTACTTAATTGTGCCTTTCCATGGATCATGAGATAAGTCAAGATTAATAACAAATCCATGGGATTTATGCTTAGCACCGAGATGATATTGAGATGGAAGCTCTCCCTAGTTGAGACCGGGTTTCTAGTAGCAATCTCCTTATCCCTTACCTATGTGCCCATCTAGGATGATTGTTTAAGATAGACATTAGCTAGTGGATCCTTTAAGCTAGCAGTTCATGGTCTTACCTTGGCAAGCAGGACACCCTTTTTTAGTGTGGGCAGACACCAGATTAAATGTTATAGCTCGCATGGTCTTATATTTCTGTTGAGGCCACTTCCCACAATAATAATGAATTAACGTTACCTCAAAAAGTATCTAACATGTGTTCAAAGATGATTTTACTTGCATTGATCAGGATTACATTTTATGTTTTCTAAACCTCTTATCTTATGTTTTGATTTGGTCTTTGCATATCACAAAAATGTCGTTTTAACATGATTTGATAACTTTTATGCATTGCTATAATACTTGGTACATTTTTGTTCTAACTCATACTCTTGCATATTGTTTCACTAATGTAGGGTCCGACGCTCCTATCCCGCATCTTCGTGACTAAGGATCTATTAGTAAAACATTAAAGATTGGTGAGTCCGCATGTTCCAAGTACTAAGCCTTTACTTCATTATGTCTTTATATTTCACTTTTGAACTTGATGTACGGGTTACGACCTGAGCACTTCTTATGTTCTAGATGGCTTTGAGACATTGTTAGATTTTTGCTTCATTTATAAAACTCTTATGTTTTGGAATTGTCTTTTTAAATTCACTTGAATTTCTATTATCTTGTATGATGTACGCTAAGTGGCTTGTGTAGGGCCTCTCGGGGTTCCATACACCATGTTACACATATGGTCTACCTTGGGTAGTGACAAACTTGGTATTCAGAGCACAAGGTTTTGAAAGGTCCTAGGATGTCTCATAAGCCACGTCGAGTAGAGTCTTGTTCATGAGTGTGAAGCACCTTATTTATGAATGAGAGGCTATAAGATGTTTAGGAAACTTCACTTCTTTCATTATTCTAAAGTCGTGCCATAGAGTTTAACTTTGTAAAGGTCCTCCTCTCCTGACCCATGTTTATGCTTTATAGAATATGCCTCCATGAAGGAATCCTATGAGAATGAATAGGAATGATCATGAAAATGTGAGACAAGAGATTCCCCAAGTGCCGGTCAACCCTTTGGCCGAGCAAGTGACCAATGATGAGTTTCGAGCGCATTTCATGCATTAGCCCAAGACATGACGGCTCAAGCAAATAGGGAGGTTGTGGCTCCCGTGAACCCAAATGTGGGTACGACGGCAACTAGACTAAGAGACTTTACTAGAATGAATCCATTGGAATCATGGGTCTAAAGACGAGGAAGATCCTCAAGAGTACATTGATGAGATTTATAAGATAGTGGAAATTATGGGTATTACTTCGGTAGAAAAGGCGGAATTGGCCGCTTACCAACTCAAAGGTCTTGCTCAGGTTTGGTTACACCAATGGAAAGAACAGAGGGCGGTAGATGAGGGTCCTTTTGATTGGGAGAAATTTAAGGTTGCTTTTATTGATAGGTTCTTTCCCCTTGAGATAAGGGAGAAAAAAGTACTTGAGCTTATTAACCTTCGTCAAGGGGATATGAGTGTGAAGGAGTATGCTTTGAAATTCACACCATTGTCTAAATATGCTCCGACTATGGTTGCCGATCTAAGGGCAAGGATGAGTAAATTTGTGTCAGGTGCTTCCGACTTAGTGGTCAAAGAATGCCTAACCTCCATGCTTGTTAAGGATATGGATGTCTCCCATTTGATGGTTCATGCACAACAAATAAAAGAAGAAAAGCTTAAGAAGAAAACTAGGGATGTAAAGAGGGCAAGAAGGGATGATGGTGAGTCATCACATTCAAGGTCCGATGGAGGTAATCATTCTCAAAGTAAGTGTAGTAGTGAGCACAAATGGCCCACGTGTCGGGAGTGTGGTAGAATACATAAGGGTGAGTGCCTAAATGGTTCAAATGTGTGCTTTGGGTGTGGAAAGAGTGGTCACAAGATAAGAGATTGCCCAATTCTCACTACCAAGGGAAGAGATGGTAGGCAAGATCAAATTTCGACAAGATCACGAGGGTTCCCCGGATGCGGTAATTGGTGAGTTATGGTCTTTTAGCTTGTGGTTTTGCATTTCTTGGTATTGAGTGTTTCATTGGCTAGGGTAAGACTCCATGTATGGTGATTGTGTTTGGATTAGCACTTGAAATTATTGTGGAAACTTCTTAAGTTTTTACTTGTATCAATGGTTTAGTGGTTGTTAAGACTTTGGTGTTATGTTTGGGACTCAGGGAGATGGATTTGAAAAGACTAGTGGGGTTTTCTCCCAAGGGGGATATAGTGTGCTTCATGGTTGGTACGTGAGTAGAACTATGTTGATTTTGGAAGAGTTCCTTGTTATGGTTTGGTGGGTGAATGTTTGGAGGCGATGTGACTTCTTAGTATCCCTATCTCTTTCCTTTATCTTTGAGTCTAGCTTGAGGTCTTAGCCCCTCATGGTTCACTCTTTAGCATTCTTGTGTCTTAGTCATCCTCATGTTTCCTCATGCATGCATGCTCATGAAAAGTTTGATTTTTCAAATATATGATTTAGCTTGATTGATTGTCTCATCATTATGTGCATTGAGTATGATTTTTCTTGTTTGTATTATGAAAAGATGTTTTAAAAGTATATTTTAGCTTGGAGTCGAGGTTCCTCCTTGGTTATGTCCATTTTGATAAAGTTGCATTAATGATTGGGTTGTTAGTTTCTCTCCTACTCTTTTCGTGCTAGTTTTAGTTCCATTTGACGATGAATGTTCCCAAAAGAGAGATATTGTAACACCTCAATTTCGAGAAAGGCTAGGAAGGGGTCTAATGGGCTTGTCAAAAACCCAAACTGGACCATGGGACCCTCCACGGAGACCTAGACAGGCCGTGAAGGGGACCACGACCCATTATTGTGCTCGTGACAAGAAGGCAGAACCTGCCCCAAGCAGGTTCCCTCCCACGAACCCCTAGACAGGTCGTGAAGAGGGAGACGGGTCGTTAGGGTGATGGTGAAGGGGGTCAGGTCAGTAGGGGTTCTCCCCTAGCCACTGGTCAAGGGTCACGGGCGTCACAATGGCCTGTGAAGCCCCACACGGACCGTGAAGTGATTTTTGAAGAGGGTTATTTAGACTAAGAGCATAGGGTCAACTTCAAATGATCATATCTTTTAGCATAAAAAAAATTAGGTGGTCCATGAGCTATCAAATAAATAATCTCTGAGTCCTCTTTCCAACACCACCGAGTTTGCCTAATTCCAAGCTCGGAGTAAACAATTATGCCAAAATAGTAAAGCCCTGTTAGGTAGGATTTCTTCACGACCCGTTTGATGGGCCGTGGTGCTGATGACGACCTACTTTGGGCTTTCAGTGACCCAGTTCGGCAGTTTTAAGTCAGGGGATGTAGGGTCTTTTTCTAATTATTTTAACTCAATACTATGTCGTTTTTCCTTCTACCCAAAGCCCTATTTAATGATTTTAAACCCCCAAATCACCCAAACTAAATTCATTCTCTCAAATTCTGAAAAGAAGATCAAGCTCCTCCTCTCAAATATTTCTATCTCTAGAAACTTGATGAAGAAGTCAAGTCTAGGGTTTCAAGATAAAGCCTCCAATTCACCAAATTTCTTAAGGGCTTTGAACTCCAAGGTATGATAGTATTCACCTATGGAGTCCTTTCCTTCATAGTATCCCTAAATTCTCCAATTTTGTAAATCTAGAATCTCCAATTGAAGTTAGGATTTTCTACAATGTCATGGGTTCCTTTCAATGTTGATTCAATTGATTGTTTTATGACTTTTTATACATATATTTAAGTAATTTCTTGTTTTTAATTTGATTTCCCATGAACCCATGCATAACCCATGTTTTCTATGCTATGGTGATATAATGTGGGTCTTGAACTATGAATGATGAATTTAAGAAAATATGCATGTCTTCTCTTTATGAAATTGATGTAAATGAATTTGAAGATTATTTGACTTTGAAAATATGATGAAGTTTATAATTATTGAAAATGCATGTTTTATGAAAGTAATGGTTATGACTCAAGAAAGCTTATGGAAGAAGATATCTATATGTTCTATGAATCTTGGCCACATGACATGAATGACATCTTGATTTGCCCTCAATGCTTTTCTGGCTGATTTCCTAAATTAGATCTTGATTAGTATGGTACCCGAATATGCCATCAATGATTAGAGACCATGATTTAAAAACTATTTCCTTTAGTAGTAGGGAATTTCTAGCATGAAGTGAATGACTATGGGCCTTAAAAGCTATTATGAAAAGATCATGGACGGTGAAAAGTTTTCTCACACATGGTTTTAGGAGCTATCCTAATATGACTTTAGCTTGGATTGGTTACTTAATTGTGCCTTTCCATGGATCATGAGATAAGTTAAAATAACTAACAACTCCGTGGGATTTATGCTTAGCACCGAGAGGATATTGAGATGGAAGCTCTCCCTAGTTGAGGTTGGGGTTCTAGTAGCAATCTCTTTATCCCTTACCTAAGTGCCCCCATAGGATTATTTTCTAAGATAGACATTAGCTAGTGGATCCAGGTAAGCTAGAAGTTCATGGTCTTACCTTGGCAAGTAGGACACCCCTTTTCGGTGTGGGCAGACACCAGATTCCATGTTATAACTCACATGGTCTTATATGTCGGTTGAGTCCACTTCCCACAATATTAATGAACTAAGGTTACTTCAAGAACTACCTCACATGTGTTCAAAGACTATTTTACTTGCATTGATCATGATTACGCTTTATGTTTTCTAAACCTCTTATCTTATGTTTTGACTTGGTCTTTGCATATCACGACAAAGTCCTTTTAGCATGATTTTCTAAATTTTATGCATTGCTATCATACTTGATACATTTTTATACTAACACATACTCTTGCATATTGTTTCACTAATGTAGGGTCTGACGTTCCTATCCCACATCTTCGTGACTAAGGATCTATTAGTACAAGATTAAAGATTGGTGAGTAATCATGTTTCAAGGACCAAGCCTTTATTTTATTATGTCTTTGTATTTCACTTTTGAACTTGATGTAAGGGTTACGACCCAAGCACTTCTTATGTACTAGATGGCTTTGAGACATTTTTAGATTTCCGCTTCATTTATAAAACACTTATGTTTTAAAATTACCTTTTTAAATTCGCTTGAATTTCTATTATCTTGTATGTTGTATGCTAGGTGGCTTGTGTAGGACCTCTCGGGGTTCTATATTCCATGTTATACCTAGGGCCTACCTTGGGTCGTGACAAAGATGGTGTGAAAGACTAAAGAAAATAATAAGGTAAAACAATGAAAAGCTAAAGAAAATTTTGAAACAAAAAAGAAAAGCAAGTCAGAGCCACACCCAAGATTTAATGAAAAATGAGGAAAAAAGAAAATGAAGGAGAACCCCAGATTTGTTGTAAAATAGGATGATAGCCAATGTAATGTAAAGGACGGTAGAAAAGTCACTCAAAATCTAAATACACCACACCTGACCCTAAGTCTACATTACAAGCTAAGAAAGTCCTATAGTGATCCTAATTTAAAGATTTGAGAGTCTAAGTGTAGAAAATAAGGGCAAGCCTATGGTATTGTGCATGTATTGTATTGAATTCAATTGTGAGAGTGAGCGTATACCGATTCCCTGAAATTGAACTACATATAAATATCTGTGTGAACAATGAGATTTCTTTGCGGTAAGGGCACAATTTATATGTCAAAAAGTTGGTATCTTGGTGATTGTTAAATGTGTATGTAAATGTATCTATTGGTATGTCTATTTCATGAATTAATCCACATGTTTTGGCTTGTTTTTGAACTTAATTATTGCACTAATATGAAAAATGAGGATTGATTGTTGGGAGAAATGCTATGTGATTTCTTGAGTTTTAGGTTTATTTTTGCATCGTGTCGTTTAGTGTTAGTAGTGTCCCTGGAAGGCAAACAACGATTTTAAGTTGAGGATGTTGATGTACCGTTGATTTACGATACTTAAAATGCTTTAAACTTGGAGTTTTGCATGTGTCTTAAGCATTTGTTAGTAAATTTGATGCTATTTTTATCTATGTTTTCAGAAAAGTAGGTTGTGATAGTCCGAGGATGGAAATTGAATGAAGCAGCAGGTTTTTGATGACCTACGAGTTGACATACGAGCCGTAGTCCAGGCTATAAACCATAGGATTGATTCGTAGGAGGGGATGATGGAAGCAAACTATGAGTCGTAGAACTAAGTCGTAGAAAGATTAAGAGATGTGGAGTTCCAGTAATTTGGATGACGACTTGCAAGGATGGGCCATACAGTGATCTACGATTTGTAGGCCATGCGCTTAGAAAGTGCCCAGATGAATGAGGAAGAAGATGCATTTGATGGCTTAGGTCTACGAGCCGTAGGCCAAAATCGTGGAACTGACAATCGAAGCCCACTTTTTTAGGTTTTCATTTCCTAATCTAATTAGGATTAGATGCTTATAAATATTCATTTTATTTCACATTTTCTTATAGTTAGAAAATTTGATATCGTTTTTGGCTTCGAGAATTAATTTGGTGAACAATTTATCCATTTAATTCATGAAGTATCGGTTTAATATAATCTTTTGTTCGTTGGTTCAAGATCTGAATTTCATCTTCGCTAATTGTAAGTTCATGATTTATTTTAACAAACTTATTATGAATTGTGATAACACAAGCATGAGTATCAAAATCCACAACTAGGGTTGTGGGAACCATGAGGAATTAATAACGTAGACCTAATAATTCGTAATCCTTGAATATTGTTTATGCATGTATTGTTGATCTCTTTGATTTGATTTCTCTTTAACGGTGTGCAACATCAGAACCCGCCTTATTCGTAGATGCCTGACCAAGGAAGTAACAAATGGGAAAAAAGATTAAACAATGAAGATTTAGCGAGTAAAACTGTTATCTAATAGCTGGAAGCATCTTTGTGCAAGCTAATCTGGGGTGAAGGGTAAGGGTTAGTGAAGCACACACCCGTAGACCCCCCTAGTTGCATGGTGAAATTCCCTATTTGGACGACCAATCACTTAGTAGATACTTAACTTACCGACATAACATGTTAAACACTAGACATGGCTACTACTATAAGGTTTACTGCGTTAACGACTTGTGGGGAATATGTACACCCTAGTTGTGGATTTAGCTCCTAATGTTTGAGTTATCACAATTCACAATAAGTTTGTTAATATAAATCATGAACTTACAATTAGATTAGATGAAATACGGAATCTTGAATAAATGAACAAAAGATTGTATTAAAGCGATACTTCAAGAATTAAATGGATAAATTGTTCACCAAAATAATTATCAAAGCCAAAAACAAGATATCAAATTGTCTAACTATAAGAAAACGAAAAATAAAATGAATATTTATAAACATCTAATCCTAATTAGACTAGGAAAACAAAACCTAGAAGAAAAGTGGGCTTTGACAGTCGGTTCTATGGTTTTGGTCTACGACTCGCAGGCCTAAGCTGTCAAATGCAACTTCTTCCTCATTCATCTGGGTACTTTATAAAGGCATGACCTACGAATCATAGATCATTATACATCCCATCCTTGAAAGTCCTCGTCCAAAGTACTGGGACTCCATATCTCTGAATATTTCAATGGCTTAGTCCTACGACTCATAGATCACTCTACGACTCGTAGTATGCTTCTGTCTTCCCATACTTAGCCAAAATCTAACTCCAACATATTCATCCCCTTCAACAGATTAATTCTACGGCTACTAGAATGGACTACGGCTCGTAGGTTGACTCATAGGTCATCAAAACATGCTGCTTCATTCAATTTCCATCCTTAGACTGAGCAACCTACTTTCCCGCAATCATAGATAAAAATAGCATCAAATCTACTAACAAATGCTTAAGACACATGTAAAACTCCATGTTTAATATATTTTAAGTACCATAAATCTGTGGTACATCATTGGGACGTAACCCATGCACCACGTAAAATGTACGAAAATGAAGACATAAGAAAGCATGGTAAGGATAACACATTCCTCAGAATATTAGGACTCACCAAGTCTTCACTGATCAACTAATCAACTAGCCACGAGCGCGAGGAATAGAAGTGTTGAACCCTAAATTATAAGATAATGAATGAAAAAGTATGCATTAGTACATAGAATGTACTAAGTATGAGAAATATGGATAAAAATATGAGACATGATCATAAGGTGACGTAAGGAAAAACATGATATGCATGACCAAGCTGAAACATAATAAAACTTTGGAAGAATAATCATATATCATGAACATGGTCAATGCATCTAAAAATCATAATTAAAGCTTCATAAAACCTTTGAAGTAACTTTAGTTCATTTTGTGGGATATTAGCTTTAACTGACAATAGACCATGCGAGCTATAACATGGAATTCGATGTAACTCTCACACTGAGAAGGGAGAGTCTACTTGCCATGGTATAATTCCATATTATTCATTCATATTCTATTTGTGGATCCACTAGCTAGGTCATTTAAGACGATCCTACGGGGGCATTTAGTTTGGAAATAGAGGTTGCTACTAGAGACTACCCTATTTGAGCCTCCACCTCAAAGTTCTCTCAGTGCTAGGTTAGTTCCCAACTGAATAGGTAAAGTCAATTATCAAAACATATCATTAGGAAAGACAATAATCAAAATACCAATCCAAATCATAAAGTCTTATAAGAGTAGCTCCTTCAAATTAAGATTCATACATATGTGAGAAAACCTTTCACAGCCATGATTTCCTAATATGTTAGAAAACCTTTCACAATTTCATTGATGCTTATCTTAAAGCAACCTTAGTTCATAAAACATCTTTTTCATAAATCATGCATAACTTTCATAAGTCATAATTCATAATTTCATAGCTTTCTTCATAAGTTCATATCTTCAAAAATTCATAGTCAAAATCGTGAGTAATGCACGACTACATATGAAATCAATTGGAAATCATGTAATTGAATCAAATCATTTATAATAATATTAAAATTAAACAATTGAATCATAACAAATAGGACCCATGGAGAATTGAATGAAATCCTAATCAATTTTCATGAAAATGAATTCAAAACTTGCAGATCTTTTGGGACCCAATGGTTGAATGAAATCCATTGGTCAATTCCCACGTAACTTGATTATCAAATCTCAAAAGCAATGGAGGAAAAAGGAGACTTGAAGCTTGAACCTTATATTCCTTTCTTGAAGCTTGAGAGGATTTGGAGAGGATGAATGTAGAGTGGATTTGGGGTTTTGAGAGAATGAGAGAGTTGGGTTAGTCTTAAAAATAGAAAGCTAGTTATAGGACTTATGATTAGGGTCAAAACGATATAGTATAGGTATTTAATGCACAGAAAAAGACCAAAATTCCCTTAAGAAATAACTGTCGGAGTGATCTACGGTTGGGACCATGGTCCGTAGAACATTCTATGGCCCGTACTGGTCAACCGTAGAACCAAATTTAGAAACCCAAATATTCAAGTAATTCCTACGAGACCTTCTTACGATCCGTCATCCGATCTACGACTCGTAGACACCCTTCCATAGAACACAAGTTTGAGTCAATTTTTTTTATAAGTCTAGATCAATTCTATGGGTACCTTTCTACGACCCGTAGAGCAAACTACGATTTTTCAAATCCTTCCATAGGTCAAAGGTCTTGAATCAAATCTCTGAAGCCTTTATACGAAAGCCATCTATGACTCATCCAAGTTTCTATGGTTCATCCTGTCAAGTCGTAGGTCAAACTTCAGAAACTTGAAATTCCATAAATTCAACTCAACTTCTATGATTTTCCTTTATAAGGCCCGTAGGACTTCCTACGGTTCGTAGATTGGACTCGTAGTTCACTGCTTCAGTAAAAATTCTGAAACTTTTCCGTTCCAACTTGATTTTTCAATTTACAAGGTGTTACATGTTGCTATCAATTCAAGTATACTATTTCTTAATTTAGACTAACTAATTTCATAATTTAAGTGCACCCTAACATGTTAAGTTGTAAAATCTTCTCTATTGGTACAACAAAGGTGACAAGATCAGTTGATGTAATTGGTGATATTGGTTTCAAAGCAAGTACTGCAAGCAAGCTAAAATTGAATGGAAAAGCAACTTCAAGAAATGAATAAAAAAATCAAGTGGAAGTAGCTTAAACAACCCAATTCAAACTAACACTTCTTGACAATTTAGTAAGTAATGAGGTTGTAGTACTATTTTAAGTTATTTAGTAGACATGAAAATATTTTTTTCATTTTGTTGTTAAAAATGATGATGTTTTGGTATTAAACGACGACTTCTATATTTTTTATTTATTGTAATTGATAATTTAACCTTATGTGAGGCCTATTTTACAATGATATTAGCCTTTTATTTTACAAATGGTGTTCTGCTTATTCAATTGCTTCCCTATTTCTCATAATTTAGAGACTAATATACTATTTTACACAAATTTTAATTGAAAAGATTCATTGATACAGATATATAAAATTTGTCTTATTACATTTGGCAAGCAAAAAAGATTTTCAATACATATCACATCTAGCATAGGCTCTGACAATTCAATTAGCTTAGTACTTGAATCACTACTTTTAAATAGGTTGTTGACGAACAAAAAAATGACACAAATCAAAATACACAAAATGACCTTCCAATTAAACCTACACCATTTTCACTTTCTTTAAACCATTTGAAATGACCTTCCTTTGAACCTCTTCCCCACTGTCAAATTAGTGTTACTCAAATTATCAATATGAACCTGTTGCTCATGGATTTGAACATGCCTCCTCCAAAATTCATCATCCAATACTTTGATTTTGTTCACTAGTTTTGCGAGGATAGATTTTGGTCTTGAATCAACTTATTTTTGTCTCTCCATCGAAAAAAAATATAATTCTTACACAGCAAAATCAAAATAATAAATTAACATCAATTTAACCCAAAAAATCAATAGTAAAAAACAAATGACATACACCATAGCTATCACGATTATATGACAAAGCCTTCTACTATCATAGATGTGGTTAAAACAAACCCCTAAACCACTTACAAAGTCTGAAAACTCAAAAGACATCAAAAACAATAATATTCAAATGGCCTTTCCCTTGAACCATGAGGACTCACCAATCCATGTGCTATGTAGAGTAATACAACTAGCCACAACCAGCTGGAGGAGCGTCGATTCCTATATTATAAAATAATATAGGTACAATATGCATCAGTACTTTGAATGTACTGAATATGGGGAACATGCATAAGTGTAAACGTGGTAATATGAAAAGTTCAAATGATAATACATGACCAAGTAAAATGTAGTAAACCTTCTCAAGATAAAATCATAAATCATAGAACAAGGTCAATGCAACATTTGAAAAGTCATATTGAGGAAGTCATAATCTTTGGAAAAACATAGTTCTTTTGTGAGATATTTTACCTATAACATGAAATCCTGTGTCTTTTCCACACCGAAAATAGATTGTCCAACTTGCCATGGAAAGGACCATGCATATTAGCTTAGAGGAATCCATTAGCTATGTCTTACTAAGACAAATCCTACGGGGGCACATAGTTAACAAGGTAATCACTTCTATAGACCAAACCTCTACTAGCAGTAGGGCCTCCATCCCAAAGTCTTCTCAATGCTAAGTAAAATATCAATGGAAAATAGGCATAAACATAATCATATCATAATACTTGGAAAGGTAAGAATCTAGTACTACCAATCCAATCATAAAACCCATATCATAGAATAGCTCCTTTCAAAATCATTATTTCATAAAATTTTCATAAAGACACTTATCTAAGCATCTAAATCATGATCATCTTTCATAGTGACAAAACCTTTCACAAATCATATTGATACTTTATCTAAATGCACCCTTTATTCATAAATTCCTCAATTTCAAGATGCATGCATAATTTCATATCATAGTTCATATTCATAATGTAGACATAAAGCATGGGTTCATATGAAATTCATTGAAAAATATGCAATTGAATCAAATTATGGACAAATAGATCAATAATGGAAAATTGAATCATAAACAATTGAATCCATGAAGAATTGCATGAAACCCTAGAGAATTGGGTTGAAATCAAAAGAGGAATTGAGTTTCTTTTGAGACCCAATGGATGGAAGGGATCCATTGGTGAATTTATCACATAACTTGGGTAATCAAATCCTTAAATATGAAAGAAGAAACCTTCGAGCTTGAAGAAATGGTAGCCTTTTTCCTTGAGAGCCTTGAGAGAGAATTGGTGAAGATGAACTTGAGAGGATTTTAGTGATTTGGGAGGGAATGGGTATATTTTAAGGGTAAAAGTAGTTATATAACTTATTATAGGGTTAAAACAATGTAGTTTTTGATTTAAAAAGATAAGAAATGATCTAAATAGCCCTGAACTAAAATTGCTGACCAGACTCTACAGTTGGACCTATGATCCTTAAGACTTTCTACGGACCGTCTTAGTGAACTGTAGAACTGGTACTGGAGCTCAACGTTTGGACAAGTTTCCACGACACCCTTCCTACGGGTCGTGGAACATTCTACGGTCCGTGGGACCCCATAGTAGAACCCCAAAATCAATCCAAGATTTCTCTAAGTCCAAACAACTTCTACGGGCATGTCCTACGACCCATGCAAACTTCTACAGACTGTACTATTGGTCTGTAGATACTCATCAAAGACTTGAAATTTTTGAAACTCTAACCCATCTCCTACGACTGCCTTCTACAACCCGTACAAATTCCTATGGTCCGCTTCGATCTCCCAAGTAGCACCCTCAACTAATCTATTCGTTCAAAGAACTTTCACAGAAACAACTTATTTATTTCTGAACTTCCAGACTCGATAATCCAAAATCTCAATCAGAACCTCTTTATAAGATAAAATTTTCTTAATACCAACACTTTCCAATGGCATAATAGACGTAGGATCACCAACACACTTTTTCAACAAAAAAAACATGGAACACTGGATGCATCGATGCAAAATTGGAAGGCAAATCTAATTCGTAGGTCACCATGCCAAAACACTTCAAAACTTGTTATGAGCCCACATATCGGGGACTAAGCTTCCCTTACTTTCCAAATCTCATCACACCCTTCATAGGTGAGATTTTCAAGTAAATCCATTCATCGACATCAAATTTGAGCTTTCTCCTTCTAACATCGGCATAAGAATTTTGTCGACTTTGAGTCATTTTCAACCTTCCTCTAATAAGTCAAAGTTTCTTCATAGCCTCATGAACCAACTCGAGCCCTATCAAAGAGACCTCACCAACTTCAAGCCAAACCATGGGAAACCTACACCTCCTACCACATAGAGCCTTAAATGAAGCCATTTGGATACTTGAGTGATAACTACTATTATAAGCAAACTTAATCAAAGGCAAATGATCATCCCAATTACCCTTGAAGTCAATAACAGAAGCTCTCAACATAACTTCCAAAGTCCAATTAGTACGCTCGACTTGATCATTGGTCTGAGGATAAAAAGTCGTACTTAGCTTTACTTGAGTACTAAGACCTTCCTGAAACGATCTCTAAAACTGAGTACCCCTGTCGGAGATAATGGATAAAAGGCACCCCATGCAACCTTTCAATTCCCCAAATATAAATCCTATCATAGTCTTTGACAAAATGAGGTCCTCAATAGAAGAAAATGATCTCACTTAGTCATTCGCTCCACAATAATTCAAATCAAATCAAACTGACGATGAGTAAGAGGTAAACGTGTTGTGAGGTTCATATTCAAATCTTTCCACTTCCAAGTAAGAATGCAAATATCTTGAGCCAAACCTCATTGTTTCTGGTGCGCAATATTCACTTGTTAACAAGTAAGACACTTAGCCACAAATTCCACAATATTTTTCTTCGTCCCGTTCCACCAATAGATTTCCCACAAATCATAGTACAACTTGGTGGATCCCGGGTAAATAGAATACCGAGAATTGTTAGCTTCCACCAAAATCTAATGCCTCAACTTATTAACATGTAGAACACTCAACCGACTTTGGTAACGAAGAACACCATCTCCCCCTTGGGAGAAAGCCTCAATGGCTTTTTGGAAACTGACTTTTTTAACTCAACCATAATCAGAAAAAAATAATTCTTAGCCTTCACATCTGAAACAAGAGATGATTTAGAACCATTCTGACAATGATACCACCATCCTCAGATTCAACTAAGTGAACACCTAATCGAGTTAGTCTATGAACATCACAAACTAACAACTCTTTTTTACGATCCTCAATGTGAGAAACACTATCCATCGACTATTGACTAAGAGCATCGAGAACCACATTCGCCTTACCTGGATAATAAAGGACACTCATAACATAATCTTTCAATAACTCAAGCCATCTCCTTTGGAGATGATTCAAATCCTTTTTCTTAAGCAGGCATGGCAAACTCTTATGATCTGTGAACACATCCACATGAACACCATAAAGATAGTGTTTCCAAATCTTCAAAGTAAAGACCACTACTGCTAACTCTAAAACATGAGTTGAATAATTCTTTTCATGCACCTTCAATTACCTTAAAGCATAAGCAATAATCTTCCCATGTTGCATCAAAACACAACTATAACACCCTGGAAATTAGAAGTCTAGCAAAGGAGCCAAGTGGAAGGTCACCAACCAATGATCGAGACATGGCACCCTTCATGGAGCCCAGATGGGACGTGAAAGGCACCATGACTCGTGGTGCCTTCCAGTGTTTGACAAAAAGGGGCTCCCCTCCCACTAGCCCATAGACAGCTCGTGGTGAGCCACACGACCCTGGTGGTGGCAGTGAAAGGGAGGCAGAACCACGTCTAGGCTGGCCTCCTCCCACGAGCCCCTAGACGGCTCTTGAAGGGCTAGACGACCAGTGAAGGTGGGTGTGTGGAAGGGGCTGGACTTGCCAAGCCACTGGTTAAGGGATCACGACTGCCTAGATGGCTCGTGGACCCCTAGACGGCTCGTGTGGGCCTCTGTCAGGAGGTTCACGTCAGCTATAAGTTAAGGGCAGTTGGGTGTTTTCCTAAATATTTTATCTTGATACTATGTCGCTTTTCCCTTACCTAAAACCCCCATATAAGTGATTTTAACCCCAAAACTTACCCATTCATGTAATTCTCTTAAATTTACCAAAGAAGATCAAGTTCTTTCTCTCCAAAATATTTCTCTCTCTAGAAACTTGAAGAAGAAGGGTTCAACCTAGGGTTTCAAGGAAAGTCTCCAATTTCACCATTAAAGGCAAGATTTTGGCATTGAGGTATGATAGTTTTCATCCATGGATTCCTTCCATTCATGGAGTTCCTAAATTCTCCTATTTTCAAAGTTAGAATTCCTCGATTGAGTCAGGGTTTTATTCTATGTTATGGGTTCTCCAGATTATTGATCTAACTGATTGATTTATGATCTATGATGCATGAATTGAGTTAATCTCATGATTTTATAATGATTTCCCCATGAACCCATGTAACCCCATGTTTTTCAAATTATGATGATATGATATGGGTATTGGATTATGAAAGACGATTATATGAAATCAAACATGAATTGATAGAATTACATGAAATTATTATGAATTTCTATGAACCCATGTCTTCAAGATGTTGATGATTGAAAGTGGGTTTTTAACCTTGAAAGGTGAATTATGGAATTATGCATGTTATGAAATTTATGTAAATGTTTAAGGATGCTTTGAGAGTGAAGTATCAATAATGATGTTGTGGTTGTGTTGTTGAAAGGATTTCTCATATACACATGAAAGTATGATTGTGAAAGGTTTTCTCACATAGTAAGGATTCTAACGTTGAAAGTTCTTCTCACCTTAATGAATCAAAGATAAAGAGCTATCCTAATGAAACCTAGCTTGGATTGGTTATTGAATGATACCTTTCCATGAATGACTTATGACCTAGCTTGGATTGGCAAGATGACATGCCCTTCCATCAATAATGAGAACAAGTAAGAAAATAACTATTCCGTGGGATTTATGCTTAGCACCGAGAGGATATTGAGATGAAATATTTCCCGTGAGTAGAGATGAAAGCTTTCCTATATGCCCCTATAGGATGATTGTCTAGATAGGCAGTAGCTAGTGGATCCACAATAGCTAGAAGTTCATGGTCCTTACCTTGGTAAGTAGGACAACCCTTTTTGGTGTGGGAGACACCATGGGATCATGTTATAGCTCACATGGTCTCTATGTCGGTTAAAACCACTTCCCGCTATAATAATGAACTAAGATTACTTCAAGAAGTATCTCATATGTGTTCAAACGTTTTAATGATGATTAGCTTGTATTGACCATGTTTTATGACTTATGACTTTTTGAACCTTTTTATATCTTATTTTAGCTTGGTCATTACATGTCATGAAATGTCCTATTTTAGCAAGATTTCAATATTTATATGCATGGCTATCATACTTGGTACATATTTTGTACTAACGCATACTATTGCCTACTTTTCCCCAAATGTAAGGTTCGATAGTCAGGGTTCTCAGTTTCTTGGCTACAGGTTGATTTTAGAGATTCCGAGCTTTGGTGAGTCCTCATGCTTCGAGGTTGATGTTTTCAGTTTTCTTTCTTACTTTCAGTTTTGGACATGATGTATGGGCTAGTCGCAATTTCATTCTTATGTACTAGATGGATAATGAGACAAAGGGGTTTAGACTTCCACTTTTCTTTTATAAAAAAATTTGGGACTTGAATGGTTGTTCCTTATCTCTTTTATTCTAGTTCTTATGTTATGAATGCTAAGTGGCTTGTATGGGGCCTATCGAGGTC
Source organism: Solanum etuberosum (assembly GCA_029582245.1). Lineage (NCBI taxonomy): Eukaryota > Viridiplantae > Streptophyta > Magnoliopsida > Solanales > Solanaceae > Solanum > Solanum etuberosum. The sequence goes on along the minus strand of JAJONR010001053.1, from coordinate 81,757 downwards.
TTATACGCCATGTTACCCCTAGGGGGTACCATGGGTCGTGACAAACTTGGTAATTAGAGCACAAGGTTTAGAAAGGTCCTAGGATGTCTCATAAGCCACATCAAATAGAGTCTTGTTCATTAGTGTGAAGCGCGCCACATTTATGAATGAGAGGCTACAAGATGTTTAGGAAACTCCACTTCTTCATTACTCTTAAGTTGTGCGATATAGTTTAACTCTATAAGATCTCTTTCCTAATCCTTATCCTATGCTCTATAGGATATGGATAATCGAAGAGCTTATGCTAGAAGGAATGTGAGGGAGAATGTGGAACAAGTATCTCTCCTCAAGCTTCGGTCAACCCTTTGGCCGAGCAAGTGACTAACGCGGAGTTTAGGGCTGATTTTCAAGTATTGGCTCAAGCCATGACGGTGCAAGACAATAGGGAGGTTACGGTTCCTGCGAACCCAAATGTGGTTACAACGACATCTAGAGTGAGGGACTTAACTAGGATGAATCCTCTGGAGTTTCATATTTCTAAGATTGTGGAAGATCTTCAAGAGTTCATTGATGAGGTCTACAAGGTGTTGATGATCATGGGAGTGACGCCGGTAGAAAAGGCGGAGTTAGTTGCTTATAAACTTAAGGGTGTTGCTAAAATTTGGTTCAATCAATGGTAAGAAGGGAGACCAGAAGATGCGGGTCCTCTTGATTGGGAGAAGTTTAAGGTTCCTTTCCTTGATAGGTTCTTTCCCCTTGAGATGAGGAAGGCAAAGGTGCTTGAGTTCATCAACCTTCGTCAAGGAAGTATGAGTGTGAAGGAATATTCTTTGAAGTTCACACAATTGTCTAAATATGCTCCTACAATGGTTGTCGATCCTAGGGCAAGGATGAGTAAGTTCATTTTGGGTGTGTCCAAAATGGTGGTTAAAGAATGTCGTACCGCCATGCTTGTTAATTTCATAGACATTTATCGTCTCATGGTTCATGCTCAACAGATCGAAGAGGAGAAACTTAAGGAAAAGTCTAGAGAGACAAAGAGGGCTATAACCGGCGATGGTAATTTCTCTCATGCAAGGTCCGATGGACATGGTCATCCTAGATTTCGACAAAGGTTTTTTGGTCAAGGTTCCTCCAATGCTCCTTCTAAGTTCAACAAAGATAGGGTGTCTAACTCTAAGCCTCAAGGAGGGAATGGTAGTGGATCTTCATTTCCTATGTCTACTTGTGCTAGGTGTGGAAAGAAGCATGAGGGTAAGTGCCTAGCCGGCACAGATGGTTGTTTCGATTGTGGTAAAAGTTGTAATAAGATGAAGCATTGCCTAATTATTATGGCTAAAGGAAGAGAGGGCAAGAAATCTCCTCCTAGTGGTTTGAGTTCCAATGCTCCCAAGCAAAACCGATTCTATGCACTCCAGACTCGTGGTAAACAAGAAGGTTCTCCCGATGTGGTTACCGATATGTTGAAAGTCTTCCAACTTGATGTTTATGCTTTACTTGATCCCGATGCTACCTTGTATTTTATGACGCCATATGTTGCTATGAGGTTTGATGTTCTTCCGGATGTGTTGTTAGATCCTTTTTCTATCTCTACTCCTGTTGGTGATTCTGTTGTGGCTAAGAGGGTCTATAGAAAGTGTCCCATCTTCTTGTCCCATAGAGTTACTTTTGTTGACTTGGTATAGCTTGATATGCTGGATTTTGATGTTATCCTTGGTATGGATTAGTTGCATTCTTGTTATGCTTCTGTTGACTGTAGAACTCGTGTAGTCAAGTTTCAGTTCCCGAATGAGCCTGTCCTAGAGTGGAAAGAGGGAAATTCTATGCCTAAGGGTAAGTTTGTCTCTTGTCTTACAACTAGAAAGATGATTGCTAAGGGTTGCATATACAATCTAGTTAGTGTGAGGGATGTGGATTCCAAAACCTGTACTCTTGAGTCGGTCCCCTTTGTTAATGAGTTTCCAAAAGTATTCCCAGATGATCCACTCGCTATTTCTCCCGAAAGGGAAATAGACTTCGGTATTGACCTCCTCCCAGATACGCAACCTATTTTTATTCCTCCATACCGAATGGCTCCGGTAGAACTAAAAGGAGTTGAAAGAACAATTGAAAGATTTGTTGGATAAGGGTTTCATCCAACCAGTATCTCTCTATGAGGTGCTCCAGTCTTGTTTGTTAGAAAGAAGGATGGTTCTCTTTGTATGTGTATAGACTATCGACAGTTGAATAAGGTTACATTAAGAATAACTATCCTCTCCCAAGGATAGATGATCTGTTTGACCAACTTCAAGGAGCGAGTTACTTCTCTAAGATTGACCTTCGTTCGAGTTATCACCAATTGAGGGTGAAGGAAAATGATATTCTGAAAATGGCTTTTAGAACGTGATATGATCATTTTGAGTTTTTGGTGATATCTTTTGGTTTGACTAATGCTCCAACCGCTTTTATGGCATTGATTAATAGGGTGTTTAGACAATACCTTGACATGTTTGTGATTGTGTTCATTGATGATAAATTGATCTATTCGAGAAGTGAGCATGATCACATCAATCATTTGAGGATTGTGTTGCAAGGTCTCAAGGACCAACAAATCTTTGCAAAGTTTAGAAAATGTGAGTTTTGGCTAAGGTACATAGCTTTTCTTGGTCACATTGTTTCAAGTAAGGGTATTTAGGTAGATCTTAAGAAGACAGATGCGATCAAAAGTTGGCCTAGACCTCTAACTCTTTCAGATATTAGAAGTTTCTTGGGTTTAGCTGGTTATTACAGAAGGTTTGTTGAGGGGTTTTCTTCGATTGCCTCTCCATTGACAACATTGACTCAAAAGAAGGCTAAGTTCATATGGTCCGAAACATGTGAAAAAGAGTTTTAGGGAATTGAAGGATAGATTGACTTCCGCTCTGGTGTTGACCTTACCGAAAGGGAATGATGGTTTTGTTGTTTATTGTGATGCCTCAAGAATTAGGTTAGGATGTGTACTTATGCAAAATGGAAAAGTTATTACCTATGCTTCAAGGAAACTTAAGGTTCATTAAAAGAATTATCCTACCCATGACCTTGAACTAGCGGAAGTTGTTTTCGCCTTAAAGATATGGAGGCACTATTTGTATAATGTTCATGTTGATTTTTTCACTGACCATAAGAGTTTACAATATGTGTTTAATCAGAAGGATCTAAATCTTTACCAAATAAGGTGGCTTGAGTTATTGAAAGATTATGATATGAGTGTTCTCTATCACCCCGGTAAAGCGAATGTGGTGGCGGATACTCTTAGTCAGTTATCTATGGGTAGTGTTGCTCATATTGAAGAAAATAAGAAGGAGTTGGTTCGAGATGTTCATAGATTGGCCTGGTTGGGTGTTCAGTTAGTGGACTTCACCAAGGGTGGTGTTTTGTTCCACAATGGTTCAAAATCGTCTTTTGTGGTGGATGTGAAAGCCAAGCAAGGTCTTGATCCAATTTTGGCTGAGTTGAAGAAATCGGTGCTTAAGAAATCCGTTGAAGCTTTCTCCCAAAGAGGATATGGAGTGCTTAGATACCAAGGTCATTTGTGTGTTCCTAATGTTGATGACTTGAGGGAACATATCTTGTCAGAAACCAATAATTCTCGGTATTCCATTTACCCGGGAGCCACCAAGATGTACCGTGATTTATGGGAGATCTATTGGTGGAATGGGATAAAGAAGGATATTCTGGAATTTGTGGCTAAGTGTCCTAATTGTCAACAAGTGAAAGTTGAGCATCAGAAACTGGGAGGTTTTTCTTAAGATATTAGCATTCCTACTTGAAAGTGGGAAGATGTGAATATGGACTTCATCTTTTGTTTACCGCGCACTCGGTGACAACATGACTCGATTTGGGTCATAGTAGATCGAATGACGAAGTCAGCTCATTTTATTCCTGTCTAGATTTCTTACTCGGTGGAGGATTATGAAAAAATATATTTGAGAGAGATGGTAAGGTTGCATGGAGAGTCTTTATCCATTATCTCCGATCGTGGTACTTAATTCACTTCTCAATTTTGGAAATCTTTCCAAAAAGGTCTTGGTACTCGTGTTAAGCTTAGTACGACCTTACATCTAGAAATGGATGGGCAAGTGTAGCATACTATCCAAACTTTGGAGGATATGTTGAGAACTTGTGTGATTGATTTCAAGGGTAATTGGATGATCACTTGCCTTTGATTGAGTTTGCATATAACAATAATTCTCACTCGAGTATTAGTATGGCTCCATTTGAGGCAATTTTTGGTAGGAGGTGTAGATCTCCTATAGGTTGGTTTGAGGTAGGTGAAGTTGCCCTAATAGGCCCCGAGTTGGTACATGAGGACATGGAGAAAGTTTGACTTATTAGAGAGAGGTTGAACATGGCTCAAAGTCAGCAAAAGTCATATGCCAATGTAAGAAATGGAGATCCTGAGTTTGATGTTCATGATTGGGTTTACTTGAAAATCTCACCCATGAAGGGTGTAATGAGGTTTGGTAAGAAAGGGAAGCTTAGTCCCTGGTATGTAGGCACATATCAGATTTTGAGACGTGTTGGTAAGGTTGCTTATGAACATATTGGCATCGGTACATCTAGTTTTCCATGTCTCTTTTTTGAAGAAATGTGATGGTGATCCGACATTTGTAGTTCTCTTAGAAGATTTGGGAGTTAAGGAGAATCTTTCTTATGTGGAAGTCACGGTTGAGATTTTAGACCGGCAAGTCAAGAAGTTGAGAAATAAAGAAGTCACTTCCGTGAAAATGTTGTGGAGGAATCAGTTAGTTGAGGGTGCTACTTGGGAGGCCGAGGCCGATATGATGTCCCGATATCCTCATCTTTTTCCTGCTACCCCTACTCTAGCTTGAGGTAATAAGTTCCTCATGGTTTACTCTTTTGGTGTCATGTGTCTTAGATATTCCCATGATTTCCTCATTTATGCATGATTATGAAAAAGCTTAAGTTTTGAGAAAATGAGTCAACTGGATTGATTCTACATTTTATGTGCATTTGAGTATGAATTGCATATAGACGTCATGACATGTTGTTTTGAACATGCTTTAGCTGGGAGTTGATGTTCCTCCTCGGACATGTGCATTTATGTGATTGGATGCATGATGGGTTTCTAGTTTAGAGTCCTTTTCTTCTTGTGATATCTATGATCCCATTCAAGAAAGAATGTTCTCGATGGGGAGATAATGTAACACCTCGAAAATTAGAAGTCTAGCAAAGGATCCAAGTGGAAGGTCACCAGCCCATGACTTAGCCATGGCACCCTTCATGGAGCCCCAGATGGGTTGTTAAGGGCATCACAGCTCGTGGTGGTGCTGGTGGCGCCTTTCAGTGTTTGACCATAAAGGGGCTCCCCTCCCACGATCCCCTAGACGGCTCGTGGTGAGCCACACGACCCGTGGTGGTGGCCGTGAAATGGTGGCAGAACTACCTCTAGGTTGGCCTCTTCCCACGAGCCCCTAGACAGCTTGTGAAGGGCTAGACGGCCTGTGAAGGTGCGCGTGTGGAGGGGGCTGGACTTGCCAAGCACTGGTCAAGGGACCACGACTGCCTAGATGGCTTATGGACCCCTAGACAGCTCGTGTGGGCCTCCGTCGGGAGGTTCGCATCAGCTGTAAGTTAAGGGCAGTTGGGTCTTTTCCTAAATATTTTATCTTGATACTATGTCATTTTGCTCTTACCTAGAACACCTATATAAGTGATTTTAATCCCAAAACTTACCCATTCAAGTGATTCTCTTAAATTTACCAAAGAAGATCAAGTTCTTCCTCTCAAAAATATTTCTCTCTCTAGAAACTTGAAGAAGAAGGGTTCAACCTAGGGTTTCAAGGCAAGTCTTCAATTCCACCATTGAAGGAAAGCTTTTGGCATTGAGGTATGATAGTTTTCATCCATGGATTCCTTTCATTCACGGAGTTCCTAAATTCTCCTATTTTCAAAGTTAGAATTCCCCAATTGAGTTAGGGTTTTCTTCTATGTTATGTGTTCTCCAAATTATTTATCTAATTGATTGATTTATGATCTATGATGCATGAATTGAGTTAATCTCATGATTTTATGATGATTTCCCCATGAGCCCATGTAATCCCCATGTTTTCCAAATTATGATGATATGATGTGTGTCTTGGATTATGAAAGAAGATTATATGAAATCAAGCATGAATTAATAGAATTACATGAAATTATGATGAATTTCTATGAACCCGTGTATAACCCATGTCTTCTAAATGTTGATGATTGAAAGTGGGTTTTAAACCTTGAAAGGTGATTTTTTGAATTATGCATGTTCTTACGAAATTTATGTAAATGTTTAAGGATGCTTTGAGAGTGAAGTATCAATGATGATGTTGTGGTTGTGTTGTTGAAAGGCTTTCTCATATACACAGTACGATTGTGAAAGGTTTTCTCACATAGTAAGGATTCTAAGGTTGAAAGGTCTTCTCACCTAAATGAATCAAAGATAAAGAGCTACCCTAATGAAACCTAGCTTGGATTGTTTATTGAATGATACCTTTCCATGGATGAATTATGACCTAACTTGGATTGGTAAGATGACGTGCCCTTCCATGGATAATGACAACAAGTAAGAAAATAACTATTCCGTGAGATTTATCCTCAGCACCAAGAGGATATTGAGATGGAAGCTCTCCCGTGAGTAGAGGCCGGGTTTCTAGAAGCAATCTCCTTATCCCTTACCTATGTGTCTCCATAGGATGATTGTCTAGATAGACATTAGCTAGTGGATACATAATAGCTAGAAGTTCATGGTCCTTACCTTGGCAAGTAGGACGACCCTTTTCGGTGTGGGAGACACCGGGGGATAATGTTATAGCTCACAGGGTCTCTATGTCGGTTAAGGCTACTTCCCACAATAATAATGAACTAAGGTTACTTCAAGAAGTATCTCATATGTGTTCAAAGGTTTTAATGATGATTAGCTTGCATTGACCATGTTTTATGACGTATGAATTTTTGAACCTTCTTATATCATGTTTTAGCTTGGTCATTACATGTCATGAAATGTCCTATTTTAGCATGATTTAAATTTTTATATGCATGGCTATCATACTTGGTTCATATTTTATTCTAACGCATACTTTTGCCTACATTTCCCCAAATGTAGGGTTCGATAGTAAGGGTTCTCAGTTTCTTGGCTAGAGGTTGATTTGAGAGATTCCGAGGTTTGGTGAGTCCTCATGCGTCGAGGACGGATTTTCATTGTTTTCAGTTTTCTTTCTTCTTTCAGTTTTGGACATGATGTATGGGCTAGTCCCAATTTCTTTCTTATGTACTAGATGGCTAATGAGACAAAGGGGTTTAGACTTCTGCTTTTATTTTATAAAACTTTTGGGACTTGAATGGTTATTCCTTATCTCTTTTATTCTACTTCTTGTTTTATGAATGCTAAGTGGCTTGTATGGGGCCTCTTGGGATCTTATACGCTATGTTACACCTAGGGGGTACCTTGGGTCATGATAACAACCAAGACCAATCCTTGAAGAGTCACAATAATCACAAAACCATCGTATCCTTCTGGTAATGTTAAAATAGGTGTTGAAGTGAGTCTATCTTTCAACACTTGGAATTTTTTTTGACAAGCTTCAAACCATTGAAATTTCACCTTCTTTTGAGTTAATGTAGTCAAAGGCGAAACAATAGAGGAAAACATTTCTACAAACCTTCTATAATAACCATCCAAGCCCAAGAAACTCTGAATATCTGAAGGGAAAAGAGGTCTAGGCCAGTTCTTAACCGCTTCCGTGTTTTTAGGATCAATCTTGATACCTTCAGCGGAAACAATATGACCAAGAAAAACAATGAACCTCAACCAAAATTCACACTTGCTAAACTTAGCATACAATTGATGATCCTTGAGGATTCGCAACACAATCCTTAAATGATCATACATTTATCCTCACTCTGTGAGTAAATAAAAATATCATCACTAAACACAATCATACACATGTTAAGATATTACTTGAACACTTTATTCATTAGATCCACAAACGCCACCGGGGCATTAGTCAATCCAAATGAAATCACATGAAACTCATTGTGACCATACTGAGTTCAAAAAACCATCTTCAAAATGTCACTTTCCCTTACTTTAAATTGATGATACCCCAAATCAAACGTTGGAGTTGATCAAACAAGTCATCTATCCTTTGAATAGGATACGTTTTCTTTACCATGACCTTGTTAAACTGTCGGTAGTCAATACATATGCGAAGTGAACCATCCTTTTTTTGGACAAACAATACCGGAGCACCCCATGGTGAGATACTCGATCTAATGAATTCCTTATCTAATAAATCTTTCAACTGATCCTTTAACTCTTTAAGTTCTATTAGAGCCATATGATAACAAGGAATCAGGATAGGTTGCGTATCTGGATGAAGGTCAATACCAAAGTCTATTTCCATTTCAGGAGGAAGACCTGGAAGATCATCACGAAACACTTCCGAAAACCTATTAAAAATTGGAACAGGTTTCAGAATTTGTATCCTTAACCCGAAAAAGATGATATATACAACATTTAGAGATAATTTTTCTAGCCTTTAGGCAAGATATAAACTGACACTTCTGTGCTGAATTTCTACCCTTCCATTATAAGATAGGTTCATTCGGAACCTAGAATGTGAACACTCGGGTACGACAATCTATGGAAGCATAACAAGAATGAAGCCAATCCATCCCAAGAATAACATCAAATTCTATTATGTCTAGCTCTATAAGATCAACTGGAGTGACTCTATATGAAACTGAAACAAGAGAATTTTGGTAGACTCGTCTAGTAATAATGTAGTCACTAATATGTGTAGAGGCTGAAAAAGGTTTTAAAAGAATTTTGGGACAAATATAAAATTTCATAGCCACATAAGGAGTAAAAAATATAATGTAGCACTGGATCAAGCAATGCATATACATCAAGATGAAAGACTCGTAACATACCGGTAACCACATTTGGAGAACCCTCATGATCATGTCAAGTCTGAAGAGCATAACATCTATTCTGATGAGGAGTGCCACCCAAATCAGAACCACTAGGCTGAACTTGACGGTCATCCTTAGCCTTTCTAGCTTACGAAGGGAAATCCCTCACTTTGTGACCACTCCTCCCACAACCATAGAAAACATCGGTACTGGATAAGCATTTCCCCAAATGAATCTTTCCATACTTTTGGCAAACAGGAATAGAAGATCCCCGAGAAAAACCTCCTTCAGGCTAAGGGTTAGACACTCTATCCTTGTTAAACTTTTAAGCTAGAACATTTGACAAATTCTAACCAGTAAACTTTTGCCAAAATTGAGAACTTCCATATCCACCGGACCTAGAGTGAGAGAAGTCAGCATCACCCATCCTTGCCCTCTTTGGTTTCCTAGCCTTCTCCTTTATCTTTTCCTCCTCTATTTGTTAGACATGTGTCATCAAATCTGAGATATCCATTTACTTAATTAACATAGCAGTTCGGCACTCTTTAACCACCATCTCGGTCCTACCCAATACAAACTTACTCGTTCTTGCCCTTGAGTCAGCAATCATAGTAGGAGCATACTTCGACAATTGAGTGAATTTCAAATAGTACTCTTTCACACTGATGTTCCCTTGCCTTAGATTGATGAACTCTTTCAGTTTAGCCTCCCTCATCTCAAAGGGAAATGAACGATAAAGAAAGTCCCCTTTGGACTTGTCCTAATATAAGGGACCCATAGCCAATGCCCTTTCCTCTTTCCAATGGTCAAACTAAACTTCAGAAACACCCTTGAGTTGGTAAGCGGAAAAATCTGCCTTCCCCATCGGAGCCACACCCATAGTCTCTTCAATCTTGTGGATTCCCTATATGAACTTTTGTGGATCCTTTTCCACTTTAGAACCATGGATTTATGAAGAATTCATCCTATTGAAGTCTCTTATCCTTGTCACCATCGTACACACAATTGGGTTCACAAGAGCTACAACCTCTCTATTAACATGAACGGTCAAAACTTGAGACAACACTTGTAATCTGACACTAAACTCAGTAGGTGACTTGGGAGGCATATTCTGAAAAGCACAGAACACGAGTTAGGAGGAAGACTTTTATAAAGTACAACTCTATTGCACGACTTTAGAATAGTGAAAGAAGTGAAGTTTCCTTAATACTTCAAACTCATGAACAAGACTGTACTCGATGTGGCTTGTCAGACTCCTACAACCTTTGAAACCTAATGCTTTGAATACCAAGTTTGTCATGAACCAAAGTTGTAACACCTCAGATTTAAAAAAAATTGAAAATGCAGTTTTTGGGTTATAGGTGTGACCAAAGGCTCCCACCTACGGTTGGTAGAAGCATCTACTGACCGTAGATTACATCCATAGGTGACAAGGGAAATGAAGTAAAATGTAAGGGAAATTTGAAGGACCTATTGTAGCCATGTACGGTCCGTAGGTAGACCTACCAACCATACATGGGCCCCGTCATTTGAAGGTCCAAAAAGAAGTCCCTGAACCTCATCTACGGTCGACCAGGACAAACCATACGTTTGAACTGTTGGTAGAGGCTAGGCAGTTTTATTTTAAGGGCTTTTGGGTCTTTTCCTAATTATTCTAACCCAATACTATGTCGTTTTACCTTCTATCCTAGACCCTATATTAACGTTTTGGCCCCCAAATTACCCAATTGAAATTGTTCTCCAAAATTCTCAAAATTGATCAAAGTTCTTCCCCAATATCTCTCTCTCTAAAGCTTGAAGAAGAAGCCTAGGGTTTCAAGATCAAGTCTCCAATTCACCATTTATTGTGGGTTTTTGGAATCAAGGTATGATATATTCACCTATGTAGTCCTTTCTTCCATAGGGTTCCTAAATTCTTGAATTTTACAAGTTAGAATCTCCAATGGAAGTTAGGGTTTTATTCAATCTCATGGGTTCTTTTCAATTATGATCCAATTGATTGTTATATGTCTTTTTATGCATGAATTTAGATAATAGCATATTTATGAAGTTGAATTCACTTGAACCCATGCATGATCATGATTTCTAGACTATGATTATATGATGGAGCTTTTGAACTATGAAAGATGAATTTATGAAGATATGTATGTTTCTTTATGAAATTGATGAGAAATATGACTTAAGGTTGCTTTGAGATTAAAGCATCAATGTTGGTGGTGTTGTGAAATGATTTCTCACATACTACTCATAACATGTCACGACCCAGGGGTACCCCCTAGATGTAACATGACGTACAAGACCCCGAGAGGCCTCATACAAGCCACTTAGCTTTCATAGTAAAGATAATAGAAATTGAAAAGATTTAAAACATTATCAACATAACCAAAGTTTTTAATTTTCAAAGCCGAAGTCTAAAATACTTGTCTCAAAAACCATTTTATACAATAGAATCTCGGGACATAGTCTATACATCAATGTTGAAAACTCAAATGTAAAGAACATAAGGAATGTAGTGGCAAAATCCTCAGATTAATGAGGACTCACCAATCTTCAACTCTTCTTCTACTATGGATCCTAGCCACGGGGATGAGAATCGGGAACGTCGGACCCTACATTTGGATAAGAAATGTAGGCAAGAGTATGCGTTAGTACAAAGATGTACAAAATATGATAACTTCGATAAACATAACATAAACGTTAGACAGCATAAGTCATAAAGCATATACAATGCACATCATAGATCATCTCAACATGTAAGGAGTACTTCTTGAAGTACCCTCAATCCATACTTAGTCAAGACATGGGTAACCTCCACTAGTCTTAATTATCATGGAAGGCATACTCAAGAAACAATCCAAGCTCATCACCTATCATATCATATCCTAGCTTATCTTTTAAAGACATGGGGAATCGCCTCTTGCCGTACTATAAAGGATCATGGGTAATCACCTCTTGTCTTTCTTACTTTCAGATCATGGGTAGTCGCCTCTTGTCCAACTTACTATGGGATCATGGGTAGTCGCCTCTTGTCCAACTTGCATTATAGAAACGTGAGTAATCACATCTTTTCTTTACATTATGTGACATGGGTATTCGTCTATTGTCTTTCTATCATATGACATGGTTAATCGCCTCTTGTCTTTTACTTAGAGTTCATTGCTAATCGCCTCTAGCCTCATCAATTTCATAGTTCCTTAACTTATATTCATTTTTAGGTGAGAAATCCTTTCAACCTAGAATCATTCAATGTGAGAAAGCCTTTCACATTCATACATAAGAAATCATATGGGAAAATCCCTTCCACAACAATCACATCAATAATCAACAATTAATTACATATGCTTCACTGTCAAAGCAATTTTTATCATAAATCATCACATATGCTTCAATCTCAAAGCAATTCATATTGTATCTTATTTATCCTATAAGAATACACATAAATCCATAAATTCTCCTTTCATAGAATAAAACCCATTTAAATCAATTTCTTCCTAGAAACAAGAGTTAAGGATGGGTACATGGAATTTCATCATAAAAGCATAGAATCCTCTCAATTCATGAATAATCAATCATAATTCAATCAATTAAATCAAAATTCATAAAGACCCACAACTTAGAAGAAAAACCTAACTCAAATTGAGAAATTTCTACTTTCAATTGGGAGAACTTGGGGGCTCCATGGATGCAAAGCTATAATACCTTGCTATCGCAGTCCACAAACAATTGGAGAATGGAGAATTGACCTTGAGCCCTAGCTTCAACCGTTCTTCTTCTTCAAGTGACTAGAGAGAGAAATATTTAGGAGAGGAAGAACTTTGGTCTTCTTTTGGATTTTTAGGATAATGAAGTGAATGGGTTGGATTTGGGGTTAAAATCACTTATATAGGGGTCTTGGGCATGGGTAAAACGACATAGTATTGTTTTAAAGAAATCTGGAAAAGACCCAAAAGCCCCTGAACTTACAGCTGACTACCCCTCCCCCCCACACCCCACCCTTCACTAGCCGTCAAGGACTTCACGGCCCGTGGTGGCAGCCGTGGTCCTTGACCAGTGGCACGGAAATCCTGCCCCAAATTCCACTATCCTCATGATCCAATCCACCAGCCGTCAAGTGGCTCGTGTGGAGGGTCACTATTAAGGCAGTCACTGTCTCCCCTTTCACGGGCCTCACCATGTCCCGCGGTGCCCTCCACAAGCCGTATAGGTGCTCGTGGGAGGGGAGCCTTTTTTGGCTTGACTCTGTCAGCCTTCACGGGCTACACCACACCTCGTGGTTCCCTTCATGACCCGTTTGGGCCTTCGTGAAGGGTGCCCAGGCTCATATCTTTGGCTTGTGACCTTTCATTTAGTCCCTTTCTTAGTCAACTAGATTCCAAGGTGTTACATTATCTCCCCCTTGGGAACATTCATCCTCGAATGGGATTCTAATCATCTTATGAAAGAAAAGACTCAAAACTAGCAGCCCATCATGCATGCAATCATACAAATGCACATATCCGAGGAGGAAACATCAAATCCAAGGTAAAAATTACTCATATCATCATATCATGGAATCCATATGCAAATCATACTCAAATGCACATAAACATGTAGAAATCAATCAAGTTGACTCATTTTCTCAAAACTTAAGCTTTTCATGAACATGCATAATAAGGAAATCATGGGAATATCTAAGATACATGATACCAAAAGAGTAAACCATGAGGAACTCAATTCCTCAAGATATAATAGGAGTAGAAGGAAAAAGATGAGGATATCGGGACATCATATCGGGCTCGGGCTCCCAAGTAGCACCCTCAACTAAATGATTCCTCCACAACACTTTCACGGAAGAAACTTCTTCGTTTCTCAACTTCTTGACTTGCCGGTCTAAAATCTCAACCGCAACTTCTTCATAAGAAAGATTCTCCTTAACTCCCAAACCTTCTAAGGGAACTATAGATGTCGGATCTCCAACACATTTCTTTAACACTGGGACATGGAAAACTGGATGCACCGATGCCAACTCATTAGGCAATTCAAGTTCATAAGCAACCTTACCAACACGCCTCAAAATCTAATATGGGCCTACATAACGGGAACTAAGCTTTTGTTGTTACTCTTGTTATGGATTGGTTGCATTCATTTTATGGTTCTATTTATTGTAGAACCCGAGTAGTCAAGTTTCAGTTTCCAAATGAACCCATCCTAGAGTGGAAAGGGGGAAATTCTATGCCTAAGAGTCAGTTTGTCTCTTGTCTTAAAGCTAGAGAATTATTTCAAAGGGTTTCATATATCACCCTGGTTGGGTTAGCGATACGGATTCTGAATCCCCTATATTTGAGTTGGTCCCCGTTGTTAATGAGTTTAATGGAGGTGTTTCCCGATGATTTACCTGGTGTTCCTCCCGAAACGGAAATAGACTTCGGTATTGACCTTCTCCCAGATGCACATCCTGTCTCTATTCCTCTTTATCGTATGGCCCCGGTAGAACTCAAGGTATTAAAGAATCAATTGAAAGATTTATGGGATAAAGGTTTCATCGGACCGAGTATCTCTCCATGGGGTGCTCCAGTTTTGTTTATTAGAAAGAAAGATGTTCACTCCGTATGTGTATTGACTACCAGCAATTGAACAAGGTTACCATTAAGTACAAATATCTTCTTCCAAGGATAGATGATTTGTTTGATCAACTACAACGAGAAATTTACTTCTCTAAGATCGACCTCTGGTCGGGTTACCATCAATTGAGGGTGAAGGAATATGACATTCTGAAGACGGCTTTTTGAACTCAGTATGGTCATTATGAGTTTTTGGTAATGTCCTTTGGCTTGCCTAATGCTCCGTCCGAATTTATGGATTTGATGAATAGGGTATTTAAACAATACCTTGATATGTTTGTGATTGTGTTCATCGATGATATCTTGATTTACTCAAGGAGTGAATATGATCATACCGATAATTTAAGGATTGTGTTGCAAGTTCTCAAGGAAAAACAACTCCTTGCAAAATTTAGTAAATGTAAGTATGGCTAAGATTTGTGGCTTTCCTCGGTCATATTATTTTTGGTAAGGGTATTGAGGTAGATCTTAAGGAGATAGATGCGGTTAAGAGTTATCCCCTTTAGATATTCAAAGTTTCTTGGGTTTGGCTGATTACTGTAGAAGGTTTGTTGAAGGGTTTTCTTCGATTGCCTCTCCACTGACAGCATTGATCCAAAAGAAGGCTAAGTCTGTATGGTCTAAAGCGTGTGAAAAGTTTTTTCAATAATTGAAAGATAGGCTTATCTCTGCTCCGGTGTTGACTTTACTAGAAGGATCTGATGGATTTATGGTTTATTGTGATGCTTCAACTGTTGGGCTAGGGTGTGTTCTTATGCAAGATGGGAAAGTTATTGCTTATGCTTCATGACAACTTAATATTCATGAAACGAACTATCCTACCCACGATTTAGAATTGGCGCTAGTTATTTTTGCCTTAAAGATTTGGAGGCATTACTTATATGGTGTTCATGTTGATGTTTTTACCGACCACAAATGCTTGAAATATGTGTTTAAGCAGAAAGATCTAAATCTTCACCAAAGAAGGTGGCTTGAGTTAATAAAGGATTATGACATGAGTGTTCTCTATCACCACAACAAGGCGAATGTAGTGGCGAATGCTCTTAGTCGGTTATCAATGGGTAGTGTTGCTCATATTGAGGATGGTAATAAGGAATTTGTTAGAGATGTTCATAGATTGACCAGATTGGTGTTCGGTTGGTTGACTCTACCAAATGCGGTGTTATGGTACATCATGGTTCAGAATCATCTTTAGTGTCAAATGTGAAAGCCAAGCAAGGTATTGAATTGACTTTGGTTGAATTGAAGGAAACAGTGCTTAAGAAGTCCGTTGAGGCTTTCTACCAAGAGGGAAATTGTGTGCTTCGATATCAAGGTCGTTTGTGTGTTCCCAATGTCGATGATTTAAGGGATCAGATTATAGCAGAAGCCCATAATTCTCGATACACTATTCACCTGAGAGCCACCAAAATGTACTGTGACTTGCGGGAGGTCTATTGATATAATGGGATGAAGAAGGCTATTGCGGAATTTGTGGCTAAATGTCGTAATTGTCAACAAGTTTAAGTTGAGAATTTAGGAGGTTTATCCCAAGATATTAGTATTCCTACTTGGAAGTGGGAAGATTTCATTACAGACTTTATTGTTTTTTTACCCCGCACCTGGTGGCAACATGACTCGATTTTTATTATTGTGGATCGTATGACGAAATCAACTCATTTCATTTCCATCAAGGTTTCTTATTCGCTGAGGACTATGCTAAGTTGTACTTGAGAGAAATGGTTAGGTTGCACGGAGTACCCTTATCTATCATCTCCAATCGTGGTACCTAATTTACCTCTCAGTTTTGGAAATTTTTTCAAAAGGGTCTTGGTACTCGTGTTAAGCGTCATACGACCTTGCATCCGCAAACTGATAGGCAAGCGGAGAGTTCTATCTAAACTTTGGAAGATATGTTGAGAGCAAGCGTGATTGATTTCAAGAGTAATTAGGATGATCATTTGCCTTTGATTGAGTTTGCTTACAATAATATCTATCATTCTAGCATTGGTATGGCTCCATTTGAGGCTATTTATGGTAGGAGGTGTAAATCTCATACAAGTTGGTTTGAATTTGGTGAAGTTTCTTTGATAGGTCCCGAGTTGGTTCATGAGGCTATGGAGAATATTCGGCTTATTAGAGAAAGGTTGAAAACAACTCAAAGTCGACAAAAATCCTATGCCGATGTTAGAAGGAGTGACCTTGAGTTTGATGTTCATGATTGGATCTATTTGAAAATCTCACCTATGAAGGGTGTTATGAGGTTTGGAAAGAAAGGAAAGCTTAGTTCCCATTATGTGGGCCCATATCAGATTTTGAGGCATTTTGGTAAAGTTACTTATGAACTTGATTTTCCTAATAATTTGGCATCGGTACATTCAATTTTCCATGTCTCCTTGTTGAAGAAATGTGTTGGGGATCCGATGTCCATAGTTCCCTTAGAAGGTTTGGGAGTTAAAGGAGAATCTTTCTTATGAAGAAGTTCCGGTTGAGATTTTGGACCGGCAAGTTATGAAGTTGAGAAATAAGGAGGTTGCTTCCATGAAGGTTCTTTGGAGGAATCAGTTAGTTGAGGGTGCAACTTGGGAGGCCGAGGTCCATATGAAGTCCCATTATCTTCATCTCTTTTCCTTTGACCCCAACCTAGCTTGAGGTATTTCGTTCCTCATGGTCCATCCTAATGACTTAATCATTCTCATAATTCCTTATGCATGCATGCTCATGAAAATTTGATTTTTTTTGAGAAAATGAATTAACTTGATTGATTTCTCCATGTTTATGTGAATTTGATTATCAGTTGCATATAAGCCTTATGAAAAGATGTTTTGGATATGCTTTAGCTTGGAGTCTATTTTTCCTCCTCGGATATGTGCATTTATGAGATTGCATTCATGTTGGCTGTTAGATCTTTTTCCTACCCTCCTTATGATGTCTTGAGTCCTCTTCAAGGATGAATGTTGCCAAGGGGGAGATATTGTAACACCTCGGATTTGAAAAGAATGGAAAATGTAGTTTTTGGGCTGCAGGTGTGACCTACGACTCCCACCTACGGTTGGTAGAAGCATCTACTGACCGTAGATGGCATCTGTAGGTGACAAGGGAATGAAGTAAAATGTTTGGAAAAATTTTAGGACCTACGGTGGCCATGTAGGGTCCATTGGTAGACCTACCAACCGTACATGGGCCCCATCGTTTGAAGGTCCAAAACAAGTCCCTGAACCCCACTTAGTGTCCACCAGGAGAGTCCGTAGTAGGACCTATGGACCGTAGATCTGAACCGTTGGTGGGGGCTCGACAGTTTTATTTTAAGGTCATTGGGTTTTTTCCTAATTATTTTAACCCAATACTATGTCGTTTTACCTTCTATCCTAAGCCCTATATAAATGTTTTTACCCCCAAATTACCCAATTGAAATCATTCTCAAAAATTCTCAAAAGTTTATCAAAGTTCTTCCCTATTATTTCTCTCTCTAAAGCTTGAAGAAGAAGTCTAGGGTTTCAAGATTAAGTCTCCAATTCACCATTGATTGTGGACTTTTGGCATCAAGGTATGATAGTATTCACCTATGGAGTCCTTTTCTCCATACGGTTCCTAAAATTCTCCAATTTTACAAGTTAGAATCTCCGATGGAAGTTAGGGTTTTATTCAATCTCATGGGTTTTTTTTCCAATTATGATGCAATTGATTGTTTTATGTCTTTTTATGCATGAATTGAGATAATTGTATGTTTATGAAGTTGAATTCACTTGAACCCATGCATGATTCTTGATTTCTAGACTATGATCATATGATGAAAATTTTGAACTATGAAAGATGAATTTATGAAGATATGCATGTTTCTTTATAAAATTGATGAAAATGATTTAAGGTTGCTTTGAGAGTATAGCATCGATAATGTTATTTTTTAAAATAATTCTCACATACTACTCATAAAATGATAAAGAAAGGATTCTCTCACATAAAGGATTAATAAGGTTGAAAGGTTTTCTCACCTAAGATGAATCAAGACTACAAAGCTATTCTAATGAATTCTAGCTTGGATTGGCTACTTGATGTGCCCTTCCATGGATAATAAGATAAGTTAAGATTAATGACTATTCCATGGGATTTATACTTAGCACGGAGAGGATATTGAGATGGAAGCTCTCCCGTAGTTGAGGTCGGGTATCTAGTAGCAATCTCCCTATCCCATAACTATGTGCCACCATAGGTTTGTCTTAGATAGACATTAGCTAGTGGATCCACCAAGATAGAAGTTTATGGTTCTTACCTTGGCAAGTAAGGACATCTCTTTTTCAGTGTGGGATAGGCACCGGATTCCATGTTATAGCTCACATGATGTATGTTGGTTAAAGCTAAATCTCCAACAATAATAAACTAAGGTTACTTTCTAAAAGTATCTCAAAGGTGTTTTAAGGATGTTTACCTTGCATTTACCATGGTTATTATTTATGTTTTCTAACATGTTATTTTATGATTTAGCTTGGTCATTGCATGTAATATATAGTCACTTTTTGCATGATTTCAACTCTTATGCATTGCTATCATACTTGGTACATTCCATGTATTAACGCATACATTTTCCTACATTATTTCACTAATGTACGGTCCGACGCTCATACCTCTCATACTTGTGGCTAGTAATCCCATAATGAAATTTAAGATTGGTGAGTCCTCATGTTCCGCGGACTGAGATTCTTTTATTGCTTTGATATCTTTTCTTTTCAGATTTTGTATGTGATGTATGGATTACGTTCCAATAGATGTCTTTTAAACTTATATTTAGACTTCCGCTACTTTTGTCAAAGTCTTGATATACAATGCTACTTTTAAAACTCTTTGTTCTATTATCTTGTATAATGTCTTCTAAGTGGCTTTTGTAGGGCCTCTCGGGGTCTTATACACCATGTTACGACTAGGGTGTACTTTGGATCGTGAGAACAGTACACCATAGATGTGACATGACAAATAAGAATCCGAGAGGCCCTACACAAGCCACTTGACATAAGCATGACGTAATGAAATACAAGGTATGAGAAAACAACATAAAAATGAGATGTAAGTCTCAAGACTTTAAGTCATAGAAGATACCAAAATAGTGTCCACAAGAGAATACACAGAACATCAACTATATCTACAAAGTATTCTACTATCATAGATATGGTTAGTACAAACCACTAAACCACGTAGAAAGTCTTAAAACTGAAAAGATACATAAAGAAATAAAATGACAATGACCTTGCCCTCGAACCATGAGGACTCACCAATCCAAGTGCTAAGTGAAGCAATCCAACTAGCCATGACCAATTGGACGAACGTTAATTCCTATATTATAAAACAATATAGGCACAATATGCATTAGTACTTTGAATGTACTGAATATGGGGAACATGCATAAATGTAAACATGATAATATAACAAGTTCAAAATATGATAATACATGGAGAAGTAAAACGTAGTAAAGCTTATCAAGCAAAAATCATGAATCATGGAACAAGGTCAATGCAAAATTTGAGAAGTCATAAGAAAGCTTAAATCACAGCATTGAGGAAGTCATAAAAACCTTTGAAGAAAATGTAGTTCTTTTCTGGGATATTTTACTATTACTGACATAGACCATATGAACTATAACAAGAAATCCAATGTCTTTCCGACAAGAAAAATAAATTGTACTACTTTCCAAGGTATGGACCATACATATTAGCTTAGGTGGATCCACTAGCTATGTCTTATAAGATAAATCCTACGGGAGCCATGTAGTTAGGTACAAGAAAATTGTTTCAATAGATCAAACCTCTACTAATAGTAGGGCCTCCATTCAAAAGTCCTCTCGGTCCTAAGTAATATCTCAACGGAAAATAGGCATAATCGTAATCATATCATATTACTTGAAAAGGTAAGAATCTAGTTCTACCAATCCAATCATAAAACCCATATCATAGAATAGCTTCTTTCAAAATCGTGATTTTATAACAATTTCATAATGACACTTATCTAAGTATTTAAATCATTAAATCTTTCATAGTGAGAAAACCTTTGACAAATCATATTGATACTTTATCTAAAAGCATCCTTAATTCATAAATTCTTCAATTCCATGTTGCATGCATAATTTCATAATCATAGTTCATATTCATAATGTAGACAAATAATATGGGTTCATATGAAATTCATTGGAAAATATGTAATTGAATCAAATTATGCACAAATAGATCAATTATAGATAATTAAACACATGAAGAATTGCATGAAACCCTAGAGAATTTGGTTGAAATCAAAAGAGGAATGAGTTTTTTTGGGACCTAATGGATGAAGGGATCCATTGGTGAAGTTTCCACATACCTTGGGTAATCAAGGCCCTATGTATGGAAGAAAGAAACTTGAAGCATGGAGTAGCCCTAGCCTTTTTACTTGAGAGGCTTGAGAGAGAATTGGAGAAGATGAACTTGAGAGGATTTGAGTGATTTGGGAGGGAATGGGTATATTTGAAGGGTAAAAGTAATTATATGGCTTATTTATAAGGTCAAGATGATGTAGTTTAGGATTTAACAGGATAAGCAATGACCCTAACAACCCTGAACTAAAACAACCAACCAGTCTCTACGGTATCGTAGAACCTGTATTGGAGCTCAACAATTGGAAAAGTTTCCATGAGACCCTTCCTATGGATTGTGGAGCTTTCTACAGTCTGTAGGACCTCGACGTTCAATTACTCCAAAATCAATCCAAGATTTAACTAAGTCCAAAAAGCTTCTACGAGCCTATCGTACGACCCATGCAAACTTCTATGGACCATCTTGTTGGTTTGTAGACACTCATTAGAGACTTGAAATTTTCTATAATACAATCCATCTCCTACGACCCGTAGAACTTCCTACAGTATGTAGGTGGGCTCATAAGAACCTACACCAATGCCAAAAATGCAACTTTCCTCTTCCCAACTCAACTTCCAATTTCTGAAGGTGTTACAATAGCAGGGGAAGACCAAACTCTTTTTCCAGAATTTGACTTCAACCAAGAAGTCTATATATGCAACAAAATTCTAGGATTACATCACACTATGGATTTGAGCATTGGGTCTGAATCTTTCATACATGACTTATTCAAATTCATATTTGTCTTTACTATTCTTAACAACAACAACAAAAAAAAAGAAGAGAAAATAGGAGAAGAAATTTTGAATCCTCAATATGAAATTGGGAAAGATTATGAACTTCAAGCTTCACGCTTTGTAGCAACAGATATAATTAAAAGCAATGACAGCTAAATTCAAGCTTTATACTTTGAAAATGATGGAAAAGAGGAAGCGAGGAACTTGAAGAAGGTTGAGAAATGGGAAGCTTTAAGATTTCTCCTTTAGTTATCATTCGGATAAATAGTAATCACCTAATTTGAACTTCATGTGTAGTTTCACTTAATTTCCTATGCGCCTAGACGGGTGAGTTCATCTTCTATGACACATCAATGTGTAAGGGTTATTTAATACCAAAAATAAAAGGTTCATGGGGATCATACGACACCGATAATAAGTGTGTAATTATAGCCTGGAAGGTATTTGGCTATTTTCTCAATTCTAATAATTATGAATCCATAGATGGTTAAGAGTTCAACAAGCTTTAAGTTCCATTGTATTAATGCTTGTTTGATCCTATAGAGGGATTTGTGCAGTCTTTAGATTTTTTGAAAACCATTCTCCCCCTAACCGATAAATCCTGGAGGTGGGATCGTGTAGATTTGTTCAATTAGATCACCTTGAAGAAAAGTATTGAACACATCCATCTGATATAGGCACAATGATTAGAAGCAGCCATAGAAAGAACTAGTCTGATAGTAACCATCTTGACTATATGAGAGAAAGTCTCCTAATAGTCTAAGCCTTTCTTCTGGTTGTAGCCGTTGGCTACCAACCTAACCTTGTACCTCTAAACCTCACTAAAAACCCTATATTTCACATTGAAGACCCATATACAACCTATGAGAGCTTTGCAAGGGGGAAGATCACAATGGACCAGGTATGATTATCCTACAAAGAAGCTAATTCCATATTCATAGCATCAATCAATAAGGGGTCACGGACATCTTCATCATAGGACTGATTGTAACACCTCACAATTTTACTCTTAGAAATTGAATCTTCTGTTGTAAGTATATAAGCTTAAGCCAGGTGATGTTCTACTTGTGCTTATGTGTTAAAGTTATATGTGTGGGAAGTGTATCAAAAGTGGTTTAGGGTCATAAGAGACCTCTAGTACTAAGTCGAGTTGGTTTAGGGTCATAAGAGACCTCTAGTACTAAGTCGAGTTTAAAACCTTCCTCCTGGCTAAGTTTTTCGCACATGCAACGGCCAACTTAAAATGATCCTATCTCACAACTTATAATGAATTAGGTATACCATACCTATAAAATTAGAGGTCTATGACTCTTCTTTCCACTCCACAAATTTTGTATCATTTGGAGTTCAAAGTAAAAATGTATGACCATTTTATTAAAGACCACCACAACAAAGTTTTTTAGAGTACGAACCATACTGTCAACTCGTGAAATAAACTTCTGAAAGTAGCTTTTTTTTTTATTCTTACAAACTTAGTTACGCGTTGTAAAAGCATCTACGAGCTGTAATTTGGGCCCATAAAATGAAGTCCTCAGTCCTATTTTAAACCTGATTTCCACAGATCTATTTATGGGTCATAAACCCAATTATGGACATAATTTGGGCCCGTAGAATGCACTTGGGAACTCAAAAAATTTAGTCTGATTTCCATGGATGGGATCTACATCTGTAGATCAAACCACGGACCGTAGATGGCCTTGTGGAAGATTTTTGATAACTTTTTAATCGAGATCTCTTTTGTCTTTTCCCACTTTTCCCAAGTCTAAGCCATGAAATTACGTATATCTTAAAAGGATTCTCACGCTCAGAACTCAGTTTCTACATCCTCAACTACCTCAAATTCAGAAGTTATTGTAAACAAGGTAGAAGCTAGGGTTTCAAGCTTTTAATGCAAGTTCTTTTTTCAAATTTCAATCTCTCAGGTATGTAAGAGTTAAATGAGAGTATGTATTCACTCTCAAACCTAAAGTATTTTGATTTTCAAGAAGTCTTCAAGATTGTTAGAACCAATGCTAGGGATTTTTACGAACTTATGATATTCTTCACTAATTCATGTTTTCATCATTTCACTATGATTTTAAAACATTGTTGTACTGATTTAGCATTATTTCCATGGTTCCATTAAAAAATATATGATTTTTAAGAATGAAGACTAGTATGATCTGAATTTCAACCTCAATTCGGGTTACTTAAGATATGACTATTAAACTTAGTCTCATATGACTCAATTGATAAATAGTTTTCATACATTTGAGCATCACATGAATATATTTTGTTCTAGGAGGAGTATTTAGTACCGAGAGATGTGAGTTTAGAAAACCCAAGTCTCATAACTACGTACCACCGTAGGATTATATTTCGCCACTAAGTCGGTTGACCTTTTATCCCTAAGAGGCTCAGATTAGTGGATCCACATAGATTTGATATGGTTCTATACTCTGACAATGTATAGGGTAGCTCACCTAACTGGTTAGCTATTCAACATCATGAGCTTACATGGTGTATGTCGGTTTTAAGAAACTCTCAATATATGCACCTTTTTATGTAATGCGCTGAACTTTATTTGATTCACTTTAATTATGCTATTACAACTATGATTTTGCAAGGCTAATGAAATAGACTCATTACTATATATGCTTTTGAAAGAAGATTTTGAATGGTACTTAGACATGAACTCTAACTGTTTTCTCTTGCGTTCTTTCACTATGTATATGATTTTGAGAATCTTATTTTACTTTCCTCGTTATGCCATTTTACGGTTATGTTAGTGCCCCTTACTTACTCAATATATTTCACATTTTGATGCATATTTTTTTGCGCTACACCTTTTTATGATGTAGATTCTGACGTTTGTACTCAAACTCGTGGCTAGTAAGGTTCCTGCAGTTCCAGCTAACAGTTGATGACTCCTCCTCATTTGGGAACTTCCTGGATTAGTTGTTAGTCAAAGTTTAGTACTTTATTTATTTATTTGGTTTCAGGTAACTGGGGGCCATATCCTAGTAAATTTATTTCCTTCAGTCTAAATGATAAAGGCTTATTTTAGACATTAGTTGTTCAATCATCACAGATTTATTGATTTCCTTATAAAAACTTATTAACCATATGTTTTAACTTCCACATTAGCTTCATAGGATATGCTTTGATATGTTATGCCAAGGGTTAACTTGGGGCCACTCGTGGTTCTTATTATTGTGTCTCACTTTAGGTATGGACTCAACTTCTGACAAACATGGTACCAGAGCCCTAGGTTCAAGTGTCCTAGGATATTTGAAAAGTCACATCTAGTAGAGTCATTTTTATGGGTGCGAAGCACACCATACTCATAAAGAGGAGGCTATAGGATATTTAGGAAATAATTCATTTTTTTCTTAATTCTATTTGTGAGATAGAGCTAAACACTATTTATCTCCTCTAATTTATGCTAATGCGTATTTTAGATCATGCCTCCAAGAAGAGATGTCGGTTATCCAATGAAAATTAGAAACAGGGGACATCCCGCTAGAAGGAATGAAAATCCTCAAGAATCACTTGTTCTAGTTTGACCAAGAGGACTTACTGCTTTTCTGTACCCCACTTCAGGCTTATCTCACTAATGCTGAATTTCCTAATGTTATCCAGATGTTGGCTCCGACTATGATAACTCATGTTGACTGTCAGGTATAAGGCCTAGCACACCATCATGATGTTCCAGGCACTTCTAAGGTCCGTAAGTTTCTTAGAATGAATCCACCGGAGTTAAGTGGGTCAAACATTAATAAGGATCCAGAAGGTTTTGTGGATGAAGTTCAAAAGATATTTCAGGTGATGCATGTTGGTGATACAAAAAAGGTTGACCTTGCCTCTTATCAGCTTAAGGATGTTGTGAGAATTTTGTTTTATGAGAGGAAGCATATTTGGGGTCGAGATGCACCACCTCTAGGTTGGACTGTTTTCAAGAATCCTTTCATGAGGCGTTTATTTCCTTGAGAGGTAAGGGAGGGAAACACGAGGGAGTTCCAATTTGAAATAAGATTTTATGAGCTTACGTGATAAAAACCTTAGGTTCACTCAGTTGTCTCATTATGCTCTGAAGATGGCTGTAAATGTGAAGAACAAGATGAGTTTATTTATTTCTGGACTATCCTGTCTCTCAAACAAGAAAGGTAGGACAACGATGTTGATCGAGAACATGGACATTAGTCGAGTGATGATTTATGTGCAGTAGGTTGAAGAGGAAAAGTTGAGGGATAGGTAAAAGTTTTGAAATAAGAGAGCTAAGAAAATAAATGATGAGTCCAGCCAACAGAGAATCAGAAAGGGGAATCAATCATCCTATTAGAAGATGTTGTCTGGACCGGCTCCATCTTCAGCCAATGCACCCAAACCTACGAAAGGTCACAAAGAAAGGGAGTATGGTTCCCAGTCATTGGGCAGTGTTGCCAAGGGGTACACACCTTATCTATGTTGCAACAAATGTGGTAAAAATCATTCCAGAAAATGCCTCTATGGTAAGGATGGGTGTTTTGAGTATGGGAAAGCAGGTCACACACTCAAGGATTGTCCCTCCGTAAGGTAGGGCAATGGAGGCAACAGACCCTAGGCTACTACATCATCAACACTAGTGGGCCATAATTTATAGAAAGGCACCACTTCTGATGCAAATGTAGTCACAACCACTTTTATGCTCTCTCTTCTCGTCAGAATCAGAAGAACTCTCCCGATGTTATTACCGATATGTTAAAAGTTTTCTCGATTGATGTTTATGATTTGTTAGACTCTGGTTTTACCTTGTCATTTGTGACTCTGTATGTTGCTCTAAAGTTTGGTTTTAGTCCTGAACAACTCCTAGAACCCTTTTCTATTTCTACTCCAATCGGAGAGTTAGTGTTGGCTAAATTAATTATAGGAATTGCACTATATCAGTCCTTCATAAAGACATAATTGTTGATGTTGTAGAGTTAGATATGGTAAACTTTGATGTTATTCTAGGCATGGACCGGTTACATTGATGCTATGTCTTAGTTTACTGTAGAACTAGGGTCATAAAGTTCCAATTTCTTGATACACCATTCTTAGAGTGGAAGGCTAGTTCTACCTTACCTAAGGGCCATTTCATTTCTTGTCTTACGGCTAGGAAAATGATCTCTAAGGGTTATATCTACCATATAGTTTAGGTCAAGGATTTCAATCTTGGGACCCCGTATCATTCATCAGTTCTTATAGTATGAGAGTTTCTAGAAATTTTCTCGAATGATTTCCTGGAGTTCCTCTCGATAGGGTGATACAATTCGGAATAGATATATCTCTTGATATGCAACCAATCTCTATTCCTCCATATATAATGGCTTCAATAGATCTAAAACAACTAAAGGAATAGTTGAAAGACCTTCTAGTTTAGGGATTCATTATCTAGTGTTTCCCTTCAGGGTGACCCTGTAACACCTCAAAAATTGAAAGTTGAGCTGGAAAAAAAATTGCATTGTTGGCACTGGGTAGTGGTCTAAGAGTCAAACCAACGGATCATAGGAAGTCCTACGGGCCGTGAAAAAGGGATTCGTAAGACTTGGTTTGAGTTTTGGAAATGTCAAGTCTCTGATGTTTTACCTATGAGTGAATAGAAGGAGTCGTAGGGTGTTCTGCGGGCAATAGGAGGGTTTCATAGGAATGATCCAGACTTAGGAATTTTTTTGACTTGGAGTTGGATTTTATGAAAGAGGTCTACAGAATGTATAATGGAGGAAGACCCATAGAATTGTTTCATGGAACTTGAATGGATTTTTAAGCCTTAGTAACAGGTTATGCGGTTAACCACGATGACCCATAGAAATACCTTCGGACCATCGGTCTAAACTGTAGACATGTCCGATAAATTTAAATTAAAGGTGTTTTGGTCTATTCCTACCCAACTAATCCCTAAATTACATTGTTTTTTCCCTAAAACTACCGCATAATCGTTTTTACCCTTACAACTAAGCCTACATTCTCTCATTCACTCAAAGTCTTCAAAAATCTCTCAAGTCTTCTTCTCTAAAATTTTCCCAAGGATCTTCAAGGAAAGGTTAAGGTTCCATCAAAATTCAAGGTTTCTTCCACCATTGCTAGGGATTTTACTACCCAAGGTATATGGGAATTCACCCATGTATCCCTTTCATCAATTGGGCCCCCAAAGAATCTCAAACTTCTAAATTGATTTCAGCTAATTCTATTAGGGTTTCATATGATTCTTCATGGGTCCTATTTATTATGATTTCAATTGTTTATTTTCAATCTTATTATGCATGACTTGATTCACTTACATGGTTTTCAATTGATTTCATATGGACTCATGCTTTATACTTAATTATGGCCATGAACTTATGAACAAAGACTATGAACTTATGAATCATGATTATGAAAGTTATGCATTTATATGAAAAGGATCATTTATGAACTATGGATGCTTTTGAGATAAGTATCAATGATTTGTGAAATATTTTTTCACATATGAATGAAATCATTATTTAGATGCTTAGAAAGGTAAGTGTATATTATGAAGAAGTTTATGCAATTATGATTTGAAAGGAGCTACTCTATGATGACTTATGATTGGATTAGTAGTTTAATTGTACCTTTTCTAAGTATTTTGATATGAATATGATTATGTCTTTTCCGTTGGGATTTACATAGTACCAAAAGGACTTGGATATGAATTATCTCCGGTTAGTAGAGGCCGAGTCTCTTTTAGAAATCTCATTGTACCAAACTACGTTCTCTTCAAAGGTTTTATGAAAACTTACTCATGTTTTTAGGTATGCATTCACCTTGATTATGATTCATAATTTCTTTGAAGGCTTTTACTATGTTTTACTTGGTCATACATATCATGTGTAATGTTCCCATATTATCATGCCTGTGTTTTTACAAATTTTCCCATACTTAGTACATTCAATTTACTAATGTGTACTTGTGCCTATATTATCTTACAATATAGAGTGTGACGCTCCTCCTCCCAGACATTGTTAGTATTGAGATTTCTCAACTGTTGATCACTTGAATTGGTGAGTCCTTATGCTCTGAGGAAAATACATTGATGTTTTAGTTCCGTTATTGCGTTTTTATCTTTTCAGTTTCATACTTGTACATGGTGTATGGGTTACGTCCCAACCACTCTTATGATGTTAGAAAGGCTTATGTCAGACTTTGTAGTATTTCGTGTATCTCTTATGTACTCTATTAGTATCTTTTATGTCATCTTATGATTTGAGACTTATCTATATTATATCTCACATATTGCATTTCTTTATGTCATGCTTATTTCAAGTGGCTTGTTTAGGGCATGATAAGAATCAAAGGGACGATTGAAAGAAACAAGAAAATATATGTGGAATTATCGAAATATACTCGAATTTATGAGCAACAAAGGACTTTATATATTCACCTCTCAATTGAATCCGATCAAACAACAATAACATGAACTCAATCAAAATCGATAACACCAAATTTAATCCACAAAGAGGATAACTCGATGATTGATTAATTTAGAAGAACTTAAAACAAGCAATATCGGGAATCCACCCTAATCACTCAAATACAATTACCAACTATGAACTACCATAATGCTAGATTTCACCTAGAAACTACAAGCTTCAAATCTTTCAAATATTCAATTCATCATAATATTCATCATCTCATGGTAAAAGACTACTATTTATACAAAGGAAATAAAGAAGATAATTTCTTTATAATTTTATCCTGAATGAGATAAGGGCCTTGTTTGGTTCCCTTCTTTTGTGAATTCTTGGATTTATAAGATGACCATTTGCACACATGGCCTCTTTCTTCTTTCTCTTCACTTTGATCGACCTTCAACACATTATATGTATTTACTTAGTGTCCATAAAGCTCCGCTAAAGCTTTTATATTATCTATGCTATCCATGTCGTTATCATCCTCCCATTCTTGAAAAGGATTCATCCTCGAATCCCAACCTTGCAAAAACATAAGAAAGATTAGCAACCAAGATATCCTAATAGCACGAGGGTTTAGTACAAGGGTTTGAACAAAAGGAATTACACCAAGGAGACTCAATCTCAAGAAACAACCAAGTAGCCTCTATTATCATGACTATTAAGCCTATATATGGAACACAAGGAAACTAATACCACCCAAAAGAGGGCACTACTACAAGATCATATACTTCCAATCGTTCATCGGGGTAAAAATGATAGAAGGTCCACATAATCGGGTCAGACAAACAATTATAGACCTCACTGAAACCACAACCCACATGCAATGCGCATCTAAGAAAAGTATGGGTCTCATCATACTTAAAGAGTTAGTAGAGAAAGGTGGCATGCACATTGGGGTAATCTAAGGTGTTCCTATAAGCCAGATATCAATTAGGTTCAAGGAACCTAGCACTCATTACATCACAAGATGGAACACACATAGACAACATGATGAATTTACGATAAACTTCACATTCTCTTGACAAATAACTCCTACCCTCATAAGATGCACAATCAACAAGATCAGACGCAAAGAGGTAGTAAAGTAAGAGGGTTAGAAAACTACCCTTACCCAAAGACAATGTAGGCCCCTCAAGTGAATTGTAAACTCTCATAAAGGATGTTGCATAATAGGGAAAGGTTCCAACAAGTCCATCGAAATTGTGCTTGTCATCTTGAACAAGCATCACTACACAAGGGCCATAATTCAACTCATTATCGGGGTCAAATGGAAATGAAATCCATGAACATGGGTCAAGTACACCTCTATTTGCCCGGTTGGCACTATTATCTTCTAACAACATATTCCATTCAAAAGCTTGAGTATCATCATATACAAACAAGTAGTAGAGAAAGGTGTCAAGTAAATGGACTTCAATCAAGGTATTTCCAAGTTTAGCCTCCACTTTATATACAAAAGCAGCATAACTCATATGATAAATTGAAACAAATAAGGAAGAAGTGGAAACTAATACATAAGAATCACCATTCTTCTTAACACTATCATCTCCAATAAACGTACAATCCTCTTCAAAAAAGAGATTTCCATCTTCAGAAAGTGTGTCTCACACCATAGTGGATTCTCAAACAATTGGTAGTCGTCAAGAGTGGCTACACTTCCAACATTATAAGGAATTCCACAATTCACACTCACAAGAGTCATGTGATCATCAAACAAGAGATTATCCTTAAACAAACATTCTACCTCAAGATTCTCATGAAGAAAATAAGAAATGGTGTTAAGGTCTATGGGTTCTTTCAAATAATTAATGCCAACACTAGGTGGACACAAATCGACCTTTCTAGAAGAATCAACTTGGTCAGTAATAGGATCAACTAGTATAGCACCACTTTCATGGCATAACAATGTACCCTCAGTCAAGCTACAAATGTCAATACTAGGTGGACACAATTCAATCTTACTAGAAGAGCCAATTCGATCATCAATAGGATCAACTAGTGTTTTTTCACTCACAACAAGGATATTATCATCACAAAATAAAGTG
Organism: Solanum etuberosum; assembly: GCA_029582245.1. Taxonomy (NCBI): domain Eukaryota; kingdom Viridiplantae; phylum Streptophyta; class Magnoliopsida; order Solanales; family Solanaceae; genus Solanum; species Solanum etuberosum. The sequence goes on along the minus strand of JAJONR010001053.1, from coordinate 50,685 downwards.
CTATCAAGAACATCACAAGGTAATGACTCACTATGGTCACATATAGACAAGCTATCATTGACATTCAATTGGCTACTAGCCACACGATGATATTCCAAGTTCAAGTAAGTATAAGAGTTAGTATTGTTACCTTGTATATCATAATATGAAGTGTCTTCACCTTGGTTGTGCAATTCCTTAAGTTCTTCATCACGACGAGTAGTACCTTTCAATAGTCTTTCCAACTCATCGGGTGCCATCTCGGTGACTAATTGAATGACTTTTCAATGTTTCTTTGTATTGAAGCAAATAACTCATTTATGCTCAAAATACAAGGATCCCGATAGCAAAATGATAATGATTCTTCCACCATAGGACGCACCTATAAAACTCAACAAATAAGTTAGTAGTGAAATTCCTCACGTCACTCTTTATTCTAACTCTCAAGTCACCTTCTATGGCTTCTTCCCCAAATTGATAGTGTTACTAATTCTGCTCAATCAATTCAAGATTGTTTATCCTTATGGAGGAATGCATTTGTATGACACTTGAAATAAGGATGAATCAAATAAAACTAAATAATTTGAATCAAGAAAATTAACAACAAAATAAAACTAGAAAAGCACAAGAAAGAAATTAGCACAAAGAAAGAAATCAGACTCAAATAACTTGATAAAATTTAGTAGGATAGTATACTAATTAAAATCAAGTTATGATACCAAAAAGGTGAAATTAGAGTGATAATAAATAATTTACCAAGATTTGCACCAAGAAAATCACTTGGGAAGAAATTGGATTGAATTTCATGGAGAAACACTTGAAAAACACCTTCAAAAAGCCTTTGAAATGGCTAAAGCCATCACTTAAGGCTGCAGAAGCTGCTTAAGTCCACCTTTGCCAGGCGCTAGGCTTGATGGCTGATGCAAAATCCACCTAATGGGGATGGAGTTGGGGGCTCAAACGGACGTTGAGGTTCCTTTGGCTCGAGGTTCACGAGCTAGATCCTTGTGGCTTGCTTGGGGCGGATGATGCTGACAAGGCTAGGCTGCCACTGTGTCACTCCATGATTGGGCCATGTGAAGCCGATCTGGGCCCCCCAAATTCGCTGGAAATCCTTCTTCTCTTTGTTTTTAAAATTTTTAGAATTATTTTGTACTCCATTGGCTCAACTTTATTCAATTTTGGGACCACAAACAACTTTTAATACTTTCTGAATTGGGTTTTTGGATCAAATGTATTTCTTTTTCTCTTTCTTTCTTAAGAACACATGAATAATACCAAGAACATTGATGAACTTCAAAAATTCTTAACTCATTTAATTTATTTCCAATTTTCATGAAATCTTAAATACAAACTCCTTTTAACACTACGAACAAACTCCAATAATTTTTAGCCCTAAATTTCAAGCCGAAAATATACTCATTTCCTCAATCTTCAAGCTATGAAGAACACCAAGAACAAGCCCCAATTCAAATCTTCACCAAATCACCTCAAATTTCAAGAATGTGTTCCTTCCGAGCTAGAGAACAAAACCCAACACCTTTTATGCTGAAATTCAACCTCAATCAACAGGACTCCCTTGAAATTTCTTCAAAGTTTCAAAGCTTCAAACTCATTTAATGGCGGATTCTTCTTCCCAACTTCAAATCACTTGAAATTTTGAACATAGACTCAAAAAACACTAGGGAACGAGAATCTAGCGTCAAAAACAACAACAAAAACAACAAAAACACGAATCAAAATATTTTTTCAAAAATTTAGGCAAATTCATGAGTTTTTTTTTTTTTTGCAAACAAAGTCTAGATTTGTAAAAACAAATCTAAACCTCAACTCATGATATCAAATGGTAAGAATCAAAAGGGCAATCGAAAGAAATAAGAATACATATGTGGAATTATCGAAATCTAATTAAATTTATGAGTAACAAAGGACTTTATACCTTCACCTCTCAATTGAATCCGATCAAACAACAAAAACACAACTCAATCAAAAACGAGAAAATTAAATTGAATCTAAAAAGAGGGTAACTCAATGATTGATTAAGCTATAAGAAGTTAACACAAGAAATATCAAGAATCCACCCTAACCACACAACTACAGACCAATTATGAACTACATTAATGCTAGGCTTCACCTAGAAACTACAAGCTTCAAAGCTTTAAAATATTCAATTCATCATATGGAAAAAGAATATGATTTATACTACGGAAATAAAGAAGACACTTTCTTTACAATTTTATCCTTAATGAGATAATGGTCTTGTTTGGTGCCCTTGTTTTGTGAATTCTTGGATTTATAAGATGATCATTTGAACACATGGCCTCATTCCTTTTTTCTCTTCACTTTAATGGACCTTCAACACATTATATGTCTTTATTTGGTATCCATAAATATCATCTGAAGATTTTATATAATACATGCTATCCATGTCGTTATCAGGGCCTCTCAGGGTTCTATTCGCTATGTCATTTCTAGGTTGTACATTGATTCGTGGAAAACTTGGTATTCTAAGCATCAGGTTTTAGAAAGATTCTAGGATATATGACAAGCAGTGTCGAGTAGAGTCTTGTTCATGAGTGTGAAGCGCATCACATTTATAAATAGGAGGCTACAAGGCATTTAGAAAACTTCACTTCTGTCATTACTTTAAGGTCGTGCCATAGAGTTTATATCTATATGGGTCTATTTCCTAACTCTTTTCCAATGCTTTTTGGGATATGCCTCTTCAAATATCTAACATAAGAAGGAATGTAGAGTCTAAGGTTCCTCAACTGACATTCAATCCTTTGGCTGAGCAAGTGGCTCATACTAAATTTCGAGGCACTTTTTAAGTATTGGCTCAAGCTATGACGGCCCAAGCTAATAGAGAGTTCATTGCTCCCGTGAACCCAAATGTGGGTATGGTGGAGATAAGGGTGAGAGACTTCACTAGGATGAATACCCCAAAGTTTCATGGGTCAAAAGTTGATGAGGATCCTCAAGATTTTATTGATAAGATCTATAAGATAGTGGAGATTATGGGAGTGTCAACAATGGAAAAGGAAAAATTGGTTGCTTACCAACTAAGGGTTGTTTCTCCAGTTTGGTTCAACCAATGAAAGGAAGAGAGGGCTATTGATGTGGGTCTTCTTGATTGGGAGAAATTAAGAGGGGCTTTCCTTGATCATTTATTTCCTCTAGAAATGAGGGAGGCAAAGGTGCTTGAGTTTATTAATCTTCATCAAGGGAACATGAGTGTGAAGTAGTATCCTTTAAACTTTACTCAATTGGCTAAGTATTCTCCGACTATGGTTGCCGACTCTAGGGCAAGGATGAGTAAGTTTGTATCGGGTGTGCCTAAAATATTGGTCAAAAAGTGTCGTACCACCATGTTGATAAAGGAGATGGATATCTCTCATTTTATGATACGTGCCCAAAAAATTGAAGAGGAAAATCTAAGAGAGAAGTCTAGGGAGTCAAAGAGGGAAAGGACCGGTGATGGTGAATTTTCTCATTCTATGTCCGGTGGACACAGTCGTCCTCATTTTCGGCAATCTTCAGTCAAGGTTTTTCTAATGTTTCAGCTCCCAAGTTCAACCAAGATAGGGTGTCTAACCTAAGCCTCAATGAGGTGGTGGTAGTGGATCATTTATTAACACTTTCCAAAAGTGTTGCAAGAGTCATTCGAGAAAATACCTAGCTGGTAAGATGGTTTTATTTGTTGTGGAAAGAGTGGTCACAAGGAGATAGATTATCAATTGCTTGCTACTAAGGGAATGGATGGAAGGTAAGCTCAACCTAGTGGTTCTTATTTTGGGTGCTCCTTGGGAGAATAGGTTTTATGCTCTTCAGACTCGATAGGGTCCTGAGGGTTCCTTAGATGTTGTAATCGGTATGTTGAAAGTGTTTCATCTTGATGTATATGTTTTGCTTGATCTGGGCGCTACCTTGTCAATTATTACTTCTTATTTGGACATGAGATTTGATGTTGGTCCTGAAATCTTTTCTAATCCCTTTTATGTCTCTACTCATGTTGGTGATTTCATTGTTGTTGAAAGAGTTTATAGAAATTTCCTTGTTTCTGGTTCTCATAGAGTCATTCATGTTGATTTTGTAGAGATTGATATGTTAGAATTGATATTATTCTTGGGATGTATTGGCTTCATTCTTTTTATGCTTCCATAAACTATAGGACCCGATGGTCACATTTTTGGTTCCAAACAAACCTATCTTAAAATGAAACGGAGGAAATTAAGCTTCTAGGGGTTAGTTAATATCATGCCTAAATACTAAGAAAATGATTTCTAAGGGGTACATTTATCATCTTGTTTGGGTTAGGGATACGAATTCCATAATCCCTACTCTAGAGTCAGTTCTGATTGTAAATAATTTTCTGAAAGTGTTTCCTGATGATCCTCTTGGTATTCCTCTCAAAAGGGAAATAGACTTCGATATTGACCTTATCCCAGATACGCAGCCTATCCCCAATATTGATAATTTGTTTGATAAACTCCAAGGTGAGAGTTTATTTTCCAAGATTGACCTTCGGTCGGATTATCACCAATTGAGGGTAAAGGAAAGTGACATCCTGAAAATGACTTTTCAAACTTGGCTTGGTAACTATGAGTTCTTGGTGATGTCATTTGGTTTGTCTAATGCCTCGGCGGTGTTCATGGACTTAATGAATATGGTCTTCAAGCAATATCTTGACATGTTCGTGATTGTGTTTATTAATGATATTTTTATTTGCTCTTGGAGTGAGGATGAGCATTTGAGGATTCTGTTACAAATTCTCAAGGATAAGGAATTACATGATAAGTTTAGAAAATGTAAGTTTGGGTTGAGGTGCATTTCTTTCCTTGGTCATATTATCTCCGGTGATGGTATTCAAGCTGATCCTAAGAAGACCAAGGCAGTTAAGAATCGGCCTAGACCTTTGTCTGCTTCAGATATAGGAAATTTCTTGGGTTCGGCCGGTTATTATAGAAGGATTGTGGAAGGATTTTCCTCTATTGCTTCGCCTTTGATGACATTTACCCAAAAAGGTGCAATTCCTATGGTCTGAAGCTTGTGAGAAAAGTTTTCAAGAATTGAAAGATAGACTCACTCCAGCCCCTATATTTACATTACCAAAGGATAGGATGGTTTTATGGTATATTGTGATATTTCACGGATTGGTCTTGGTTGTGTTTTGATGCAATATGGGAAAGTCATTTCTTATGCTTTGAGGCAATTAGACGTGCCTAAAAATAATTATCCGACTTGTAATTTGGAGTTAGCGACAGTAGTGTTTTCTCCAAAGATTTGGAGGCAATGCCTATTTGGTCTTCATGTAGATATGTTTACCCACCACAGGATATTAAAGTATGTGTTCACTCAAAAGGACTTAAATCTTCACCAAAGAAGTCGTCTTTAGTTATTGATAGATTACGATATGAGTGTCCCTTTTCATTTGAATAATTAGTCAACTATCAATGGGTAGTGTTTCTCATGTTGAGGATGTTACAAAAGAAATAGTTCATAAAGTTCATAGATTGGCCCGATTGGGTGTTCGCTTGGTTGATTCAAATCAGAGTTGTTTGATTGTTCACAATGGCCCAGAACTATCTCTCATTTCGGAAGTAAATGCTAAGTAAGATCTTAATTCGGTTATGATTGATTTGAAGAAGTCGGTTTCTGAAAAAACCATTGAGGCTTTCTCCCATAGGGGAGATGGCGTCATTCAATACCATAATTGGTTATGTGTTACAAATGTGGATGAGTTGAGGAATAAGATTTGGGCAGAAGCTCACAGTTCTCGGTATTATATTCACTCGGAAGCCACCAAGATGTACTATAATTTGTGAGAAGTCTATTAGTGGAATGGGATGAAGAAGGATATCACTGAATTTATTTCTAAATGTCCTAATTATCAACAAGTGAAAATTGAGCATCAGAAATTGGGTAGTTTGGCTCAAGACATTTAACATTCTTATATGAAACTGGGAAGATTTGAATATGGACTTTTTTATAGGCTTACCTCGTACCCTCCATCAGTTTGAGTTTATTTGGGTCATTGTGGACCAAAGACGAAATCGTCTTATTTTTGTCCTGTAAAGATCTCATTTTAAGCCGAAGAGTATGCCAAGTTTTTTATTCAGGAAATGGTGAGGCTGCATGGAATGCCCTTATCTATTATCTCTGATAATGGTACTCAATTTACATCTCAGTTTTGGAGGTCGTTTCAGAAAGGTTTTTGTACGCAAGTTAATCTTGGCACAACTTTTCATCCTCAAACTGATGGGAAAGTCAAGCATACTATGTAGACACTGAAAGAAATGTTAAGAGCTTGTGTGATTGACTTCAAGAGTAATTGGGATGATCATTTTCCTTTGATTGAGATTACTTATAATAATATCTATCATTCTAGTATTGAGAATTAAGTTTGCTTATAATAATCGCTAGCATTCTACTATTGGGATGCGACCGTTTGAGGTTCTCTATGGTAGGGTTGTAGGTCTCCTGTTGGTTGGTTCAAAGTTGGCGAGGTCACCTTGATAGGGCTTGAGTTGGTGCATGAGGCTATGGAAAAGGTTAGGCTTATTCTAGAAAGATTGAAAATGGCCCAAAGTCGACAAAAGTCTTATGCCGATGTTAGAAGAAGAATGATTAAATTTTATGTGGGTGATTGGGTATACCTAAAAATCTCACTTATAAAGGGTGTGATGAGGTTTGTAAAAAAGGAAAGCTTAGTCCATGTTATGTGGGCCCCTATTAGATTTTTGAGGTGTACTGGAAAAGTTTCTTATGAATGAGAGTTACCTAGTGGTTTAGCATTGGCACATTCGGTACTCCATGTTTCTTTGTTGAAAAAGTGTGTTGGAGATCCAATGTCCATTGTTCCTTTGAAAAGTTTGGGAGTTAAGAAGAGTCTTTCTTATGAAGAGGTTTCAGTTGAAGCTAAAAAAATGATTTCTAAGGGTCAGTTTGTTTCTTGTCTTAAAGCTAAAAAAATGATTTCTAAGGGTTGCATATATCATCTTGTTTGTGTTAGGGATACAGATTCCAAAACCCTATTGTTGAGTCGGTCCTCGTTGTAAATGTGTTTCTAGAAGTGTTTTTCGATGATCTACTTGGTATTCCTCCCAAAAGGTATATAGACTTCGGTATTGACCTTCTCCCACATAGACAACCTATCTCTATTACTCTTTACTGTATGGTTCTGGAAGAACTTAAAGAATTGAAGGAGCAATTGAAAGACTTGTTAGATAAGGGTTTCATCTGACCGAGTATCTCTCCATGAGGTGCTCCAGTTTTGTTTGTTCGTAACAAGGATGGTTCGCTTCGCATTTGTATTAATTACCGGCAATTGAACAAGGTTACTATTAAGAATAAGTATCCCTTTTCAAGTATTGATAATTTGTTTGATCAACTCCAAGGTACAAGTTACTTCTCTAAGATCGACCTCCGGTCGTGTTATCACCAATTAAGGTGAAAGGAAGTAACATTCCGAAGATGGATTTTCAAACTCGGTATGGTCATTATGAGTTTTTGGTAATGTCATTTGGTTTGACGAATGCTTTGGCTGCATTTAAGGACTTAATGAATAAAGTGTTTAGACAATATCTTGATATGTTTGTAATTGTATTTATTGATGATATCTTGATTTACTCGCATAGTGAGAAAGATCATACCGATCATACGAGGATTGTGTTGAAAGTCCTCAAGGACCAACAACTATTTGCCAAATTAAGTAAATTCTAGTTTTTGTTGAGATTTGTGGGTAAGGGTATTGAGGTAGATCCTAAGAAGACGGATGCAGTTAGGAGTTGGCCTAGACCTCTATCACCTTAAGATATCTAAAGTTTCTTGGGTTTAGCTAGTTATTATAGAATGTTTATGGAAGGATTTTATTTGATTGCCTCTCCATTGACTGCATTGACCCAAAAGAAGGTTAAGTTCTTATGGTCGGAAGCGTGGGAGAAGAGTTTTCTAGAATTGAAAGATAGACTTACCTTGCTCCAGTGTTTACTTTACCAGAAGGATCCGATGGGTTCGTTTTTTATTGTGATGCTTCAAGGATTGGATTAGGGTTTGTACTTATGCAAAATAGGAAAGTTATTTCTTATGCTTCAAGAAACCTTAAGATTCATGAAAAGAACTATCCTACCCATGATTTGGAACTAGTGGTGGTTGTTTTTGCCTTAAAGTCTTGGAGGCATTACTTGTATGGTGTCCATATTGATGTATTTATCAACCACAAAAGCTTACAATATATGTTCAAGTAAAAGATCTAAATCTTCACCAATGTAGATGGCTAGAACTCTTGATAGAATATGATATGATTGTCCTTTATCACTGTAACACCCCGTAGCTTAGTAGACCATTTAGGGTTTAGTTAAGGGCTACAAGAGTCAAGGGTAAAAGGCAAGTGTCAAGACAAATGGGAAAGTCCTAAGCCAAAGGCCAAGACTGCCCCAACCTTGGCAAGCACTGCCCCAACTTCACGGCCACCACAACGGCCAGTAGTCTTGACCACGGCTCATGGGAGGCCTCGTGAAGGTGCCTTAGCCTTGTGGGAGGCAAGTCCTTGGGGCCAAGCCATTGTACCATGGACCACAGGCCACTTCATGGTCAGTGGTGAAGACCACGACCTGTGGGAAGGCTCGTGGTCATGCCATGAACTTTTAGAGGCCAAGCCAAGTGGCCTAGCTACTGGTCCAAGGACCACGAGCAGGACCACGGTCAGTGGTGAGGACCACGACCCGTGGTGCCTCTCGTGAAGCCTGGACATTAGGCTGCCAAGTGAGGCTATTTTGGGAAATTCCAATTTAGGTGGTTATTAAGTGGGGTCATTTTGTATAGACTTTATACACCTATATAAGCTCTTTTAACCCTTTAACCACCCATTTAAGTCATCATTTTCCCAAGACCCAAATCAAATCCCCAAAATACTCTCCTCTCAAATATTTCTCTCTCTAAGACTTGAAGAAGAAGATAGAGCTTGAAGCCTAGGTCAAGAATAAGACTCCATTGTTGCAAGCTTTGTAAGGCTTTGTATCCAAGGTATGTTAGTTTATTCATCCATGGATTCTTCCATCCATGGAGCCCCCTATAATTCCCTCATTTGGGAAGATAAACCCCCAATTCTAGCTAGGGTTTCTTCCTATATTTTGAGTAGTGTTGAGTATGATTCCAATTGAGTGGATAGTACTTGTTTATGGTTGATTTAGTATTGAATCAAGATATTATGATGATATTATATGTTTTCCATGGCTAACCCTAGTATAATTGATGAAATTGAGGAATGTGGGTTTATGCCTTGTGAAGTGAAATTGAAGACTTAGAGTTGATCTTCTAGAATTGATGTTATGTATAGTAACTGTTCAAGATTAAAAGCAAGTAGACATGAATTGAATTAGACTATAGTATATGTGATGGATCATGACTAGTAAAGCTTGATATTGAACCTTTATGATGATTTAAGACTAGAATCACTTGATAACGAAGCATGTGATTAGAATGCCTTGAAATCTAGATATGAATGATGATGGTAAGAAGTAAAGCTTTGAGAGTAAGGCTTGTAGTGAGGCATGATTGATTCCTAGGGCTTTGAGATTAAAGCTAATATGTTGAATTGTATATGCTTAAGAACACTTTGAGAGTGAAGTGTCTATGATCATGATAGGTTATTGTGTTGTTGAAAGAATATCCTCATATGCACACTTAGGCATGAATATGCTAGGAGATGAAATGTTCTCTCACATAGAATGATTATAGGTTGGAAGGCTTACTCACCTAAAATGAATAATGCATGTTAGACTAGAATAGCTTGAAGTTGAGACATAGTATTCCTTCATGAATAGCTTGACTTGGTAAGATAAGACCAAGCTTGGTAGCTTGAGTTAGGAGTTATCATGGTAGCTTAGGATTGAGGAACCATACTCTCCTAAGGGTAGCTTGAATTAGCATTGTGTGATGCTTTCATGGTAGATTGAGTTAGTAGTAGTCATGGTAGCCTAGGATAGAGGAGTCATTCTCTCCTAAGGGTAGCTTGAACTAGCATTATAGAATGCCTTCATGGTAGCATGACTCGGTTAGGCCAGACCATTTCATGGTAACTTAGGATTGAGAAATCATACTCTCCTAAGGGTAGCTTGCATTAGCATCATAGAATGTTTGCATGGTAGCTAGGATGGAACACTTGTACTCTTCCTAGAATAGCTTGGACTTGCATGATTAATATGTTCTTCCATGATAGCTTGGTTTAGCCTAATAGGGTGCTATTCTTTGGTAGTCTAGAATGATAAATAGTAATCATTTAAGTATGATAGCCTAAAGTGGTACTTAGTGTGGATAGGATTATGGGGTCTTATCCATGCATTGCACAAGTATGACTTGAAGCTACTTATTAAGTGTTTTCTTATATGATGCATGTTTAGCTTGGATTGTTGATATAGTTGCCTTCCTTGATATGATTGATTAAAGGTGATAGTTCCCTTGTCTACATGAAGTAAGCTAAGGATGTGACCATCAGATGGTAAGGATGACTATGATTACCAAAGGGGATACTTAGCATGAATGGGATTATGGGGTCTTATTCATGCATTGCACAAGTATGCTTTGAGGTTACTTGATAAGTAGTTCTCTTATGATAGGAAGGACTAAGGGTTGACTAATGCTTATATGATGGCCTAAAAGTGGTACTTAGCCTAGGTGGGATTTTGGGGTCTCATCTATGCATTGCACAAGTATAACTTGAAGGTTACTTATGAAGTTTCTCTTATGCTAAGAGGATTGAGTATGGACTATGCTTATGAATATGTGGTATTTTCTATGTTGTTAGATTATGCCTTATGATGACTTATGCTCATATTATGTCTATGTTGGAGATTATGCTTATGATTATGTTATTGTCTCTTATGTTCATGACTTATGTTTATGTTGGTTAACCATTGTGTTTTGCTCTTATGATGTCATGCTAGCTAACATATTTAGTACATTTTGTACTAATGCATACTCTTGCCTACATTCTTATCAAATGTAGGGTCTGGCGACTTTGAGTTCCATTCTTGAAGATAGGTTTCTAGAAGTCCAAGAAGTTGAAGATTGGTGAGTCCTCATAGCATCGAGTATAAAGCCACCATTTCCTTTGTCTTTTATTTTTATGTTTTAGATCATTGTATGGGCTGTGACCCAAAGTTTATTCAAGTTGAGTTTAGATGGTGTGACACAAAGTGTTATAGACTTCCGCTTGCATTTGATAAAGACTTCGATTGTATGGATAAAGTTTTAAAATTATTGTACTTTTCTATTATCTTATGTTATGATATGCTAAGGGCTTGTATGAGACCCCTTCGGGGTTAAGTACGCCATGTTACATCTAGGGTGTACCCCTAGGTCGTGAAAATCACCCGGGCAAAGCTAATGTAGTGGTTGATGCCTTAAGTCAGTTGTCTATGAATAGTGTTGCAAATGTTGAGGATGGTAAGAAAAAATTAGTTCATGATATTCATAAACTAGCTCGGCTAGGTGTTCGGTTGGTTGATTCAAGTGAGAGATTTTTTGTTGTTTGTAATGGTTCAGAATCATCATTTGTGTTGGATGTGAAATCCAAACAAGGTCTTGATGCGATTTTAGTTGAGTTGAAGGAATTTTGCTTAAAACATACGTTGAGGTTTTTTCCAAGGGGGAGATAGTGTGCTTCGATATCAAGGTCATTTGTGTGTTCCCAATGTTGAAGACATGAGAGAGAATTTTTTATCAAAAGCCCATATTTCTCGATGTTCCATTCACCCGGAAACAACCAAGATGTACCGCGACTTGTGGGAGGTCTATTGGTGGAATGTGATGAACAAGGATATTGTGGAATTTATAGCTAAATATCCTAATTGTCAACAAGTGAAAGTTGAGCATCAAAAGCTAGTAGGTTTGTCCCCAGATATTACAATTCCTACTTGGAAGTGGGGAGATTTGAATAAGGACTTTATTGTTGGTTTATCCCACGCTCAACTACAACATGACTCGATTTGGGTTATTGTAGATTGTATGACAAAATCGGCTCATCAAGGTTTCTCATTCGGTGGAAGATTATGCTAAGTTGTATCTAATGAAAATTATTAGGTTGCATGGAGTGCCCCTATCCATTATATCTGATCGTGGTACCCAATTTACTTCTCAATTTTGGAAGTTTTTCCAAAAGAGTCTTGGTACTTGTGTCAAGATTAGTACGACCTTTCATCCTCAAACCGATGGGAAAGCAGAGCGTAGTATCCAAACTTTAGAAGCTATATTGAGAGCTTATGTAATTGACTTCGAGGGTAATTGGGATGATCATTTTACTTTGATTGAGTTTGCATATAATGACAACTATCATTCAAGTATTGGTATGGCTCTATTTGAGGCTCTTTATGGTAGAAGGTGTCTCCTATAGGTTGGTTTTTAATTTGGTAAGGTTTCTTTGATAGGTCCCGAGTTGTTTCATGAGGCTACGGAAAAAGTTCAGCTTATAAGAGAAAGACTGAAAATGGCTCAAACTGGACAAAAGTCCTATGATGATGTTAGAAGAAGAGATATTGAGTTTGATATTGATTATTGGGTTTACTTGAAAATTTCACCCATGAAGGGTGTCATGAGGTTTGGAAATAAAGGGAAGCTTATTCCCCAATATGTAGGCCCATATCAGATTTGAGGTGTATTGGTAGTGTTGCTTATGAGCTTGATTTACATAATGATTTAGCATCTGTACATCCGATTTTCCATGTTTCCTTATTAGAGAAGTGTGTTGGAGATCTGTCATCTATTGTACCATTAGAGAATCTTGGTATTAAGTAAATCCTTTCTTATGAAGAGGTCCTAGTTAAGATTTTAGACCAGCAAGTTCGGAAGTTGAGGAATAAGAAAGTTGCATCAGTAAAAGTGTTGTGGAGAAATTAAATGGTTGAGGATGCTACTTGGGAGGCCGAGGCCGATATGATGTCCCGATATCCTCATTTAATTCCCTTCTATCCTACTTTAACTTGAGGTATTTATCTCCTCATGGTTCATTCTTTTTGTTTCACGCATTTTAGGCATTCTCGTGTTTCCATATGCATGCATGTATGTTTTATGAAATGATGTTTGAGTATGTTTTAGCTTGGAGTCAATTTTCCTGCTCAGATATGTGCATTTTGATGAAATTGCATTCATGTTAGGTTGTTAGCTTCTCTCCTACTCTTTTCATTCTAGCTTAAGTTCCATTTGAGGACAAATGTTCCCAAGGGGGAGATATTGTAACACCTTGGACTTTGGAGAAGGTAAGGGAGGTTAACGGGCAAATCCATGAACCTAAAATGGACCATGAACCCTTCACGGAACCCTATATGGTTTGTATAGGGAATCACTGGCCGTTTAGGGAGGTGGCCCACCCATTTAAGGCTGCCAGGACTTGAGGTCACCTGGACAGTTCCCTATACGGTCCATAGTGACCTATACGGACCGTTTAAGGATCTAGATAAGTCACCTTTCATCTTTTAAGTTAGGTCTATTTTAGGTCTTTCCCTATGTGTTTAATACATTAGGTTTGTCATTTTAACCTCTATTTTAAGTGCTATATAAGTGATTTAAGTCCTAAAACTACTCATTGTAAATCATTCTCCTAATCACATATTTCTGTCTAAGTTAATCCACAAAATCATCTCTAAGGCTAAGGAAGAAGAAGCTAGGGTTTAACTTCAAGATTTTGAATTCACCATAGCTATTAGACCTTGATCAATAAGGTATGTTAATATTCACCTATGGAGTCCTTTCCTCCATAGGGTTCCTCAAAGATATTCCAATTTTACAAGTTAGATTCTCAATTCAAAAATGAGTTTTATTCAATCTTCATGGGTTCTTTTCAATTATGATTCAATTACTTGTTTTCTATCTTTTAATGCATGATTTGAAGTAACTACATGATTTTAAGTGGAATTCATACGAACCCATGCATGATCCATGATTTTAGACTATGAATACATGATGAAGCTTATGATCTTTGAAATCTAACTTTTATAAAGATATGCATGCTTTGATGAAAGAGATGTAATTGATTGAAGGATTCTTTGAGAGGAAAGTATCAAATGTCATTGTTGTGAAAGGTTTCCTCACATACTACTAAGATCATGATTTTAAAAGGTTTTCTCACATAAGGATTCATAAGGTTGAAAGGTTATCTCACCTAAGTTGAATCAAGTTTTAGGAGCTATTCAAAATGAACTCTAGCTTGGATTGGTTTCTTAATTGTGCCTTTCCATGGATGATAATACGAATATGATTAATCAATATTCCGTAGGATTTTACTTGGCACCAGCTATCCATAAGTCACAGAACTGTGTGCCAACATAGGATTTGTCTTAGATAGACACTAGCTAGTGGATCCACTTTAGCTCAGATTCATGGTTCTTACCTTGGCAAGTAAGAACATCTCTTTTCGGTGTGTGACAGACACTGGATTCCATGTTATAGCTCACGTGGTCTATGTCGGTTAAATGGTAAACATTCCACAATAATGAACTAAGGTTACTTTCAAAGTATCTCACATGTGTTTTAAAGATGTTAAGCTTGCATTGACCATGATTATGACTTATGTTTTCTAACATTTTATCTTATGATTTATCTTGGTCATTTCATGTCATGTAAAGTCCTTTTTAGCATGATTTCATATCTCTTATACATTGCTATCATACTTAGTACGTTCCATGTACTAATGCATGTGCCTACATTGTCTTACTAATGTAGGGTCCGACGCTCCTACCTCTCATACTCGTGGCTAGTTGATATCTTGACATTCGAAGATTGGTTAGTCCTCATATTCCAAGAACCGATACACTTTTACATGCTTTTCTTTTTTTTTAAATCTTTTTATTATTGGTTAGTCCTCATATTCCAAGAACCGATACACTTTTACATGCTTTTCTTTTTAATCATTTTTTTTTTAACTTTTACATGCTTTTCTTTATTTCAGTTTTCAGACATTTGTATGTGGTGTATGGGTTACGTCCCAACCACTTCCTTTAGATGAAATAGATGGATTATTGAGATTATGTTAGACTTCCACTTTGTCAAACTTTTTTATGATATAAGATTGTTTCTTCAAATCTTTATTTCTATTATCTTGTTTGATTCATGCTAAGTGACTTATGTAGGTATTCTCAGGGTCCTATAAATCATGTTACGCCTAGGGTATACTTTGGGTCGTGACAAGGGAACCACTTAATTCTCTAAAATTTATCTCAGATCTGGGTACCATAATTTGAAGGTGAGAGAGTAAGATATTCTGAAGACAACTTTCTGAACCCGGCATGGTTACTATGAGTTTCTTGTTATATCACTTGGACTAACCATTGCTCCTGCAGCTTTTATGAATCTCATGAACAGATTCTTTAAGTAGTACCTCGATATTTTTGTTAATGTGTTTAAAGATGACATCCTCATCTACTCCCGTAGTGAAGAGGAACATGCTAGTCACCTTAATATTATTCTTCAAACTCTTAAGCATAAACTTTTATTCGCTAAATCCTCTAAGTGCAAATCTGGTTGAGGTCAGCAGCATTTTTGGGCCTTTTGTTTCAAGTTAGGGAATCCAAGTTAATGATTAGAAGATTGAGGAAGTGAAGATGTATCCTACGCCCACCACTCTGAATGTCATTAGGAGTTTTCTTAAGGTCGGGTAGGTTTTTAAAGAAGGTTTGTTGAGGTGTTCTTGTAACACCTCGGAAGTTGGAAAGTTGAAAACGAAAGAAAAGTGTAGAAATTTGTTAAAGCAGTGGTCTACGAGACAGACCTATGGACCGTAGGAAGTCCTATGGGTCATAGGAATGGAATCGTATAACCCAGAGTTGAGTTTTGAAAAAACTAAATTTCTAAAGTTTGACCCACGACTTGACAGGACGAACCTTGGGAATTTTGACAGGCCGTAGATGGCACTCTCAGGATGGATTTAGAGATTATGTTTAAGACCTCATTCCTACAAAAAGGTTTGATGGGTCTTCATGTGTTCTACGAGTCATAGGGTGGTCTTGTAGAACAGATCTTGACTTAGTGAAATTTTGGAGTTGAACTTCTGTTCTACAGATGGGGTCTATGGACCATAGAAAATTAAATGAACCGTGGAAAGGTCTCGTGGGAAATAATTGATTTTTTTGATTTCTAATGTTGGCTCTACAGTTGACTTGGATGGGCCTTAGGAATTCCTACGAGTCGTAGGTCATAACCGTAGGGTCGTCCGACAGTTATTTGTTAAGGGTATTTGGGTCTTTTCCTATGCATCTAATACCTATACTACCTATAACTAACCTTCTACCCCCAAAACTTCCCCAATTCTCTCATTCACTCATACCCCTAAATCTCATCCACATTCATCCCCTCCAATTCTCTCCTAAGGTCAAGGAAAAAGAAGCTAGGGTTTCCAAATCAAGTCGCCTTTTCACCATTGCTTTTGGAATTTGATTCTCAAGGTATGTATGGCTTCATCAATAGATTCCTTTCACCCATTGAGCCCCAAGGTTTCTCAATTCTCAAATTCAAATTTTAATCAAATATATTAGGTTTTCATTCAATTCTTCATGGGCTCCAATTGTTTTGATTAAATAGTGCAATTTTGATCTTATTATGATTGTTTTGACTTAATTACATGATTTCCAATTGATTTTACATGAACCCAATCATTTTTTTACTATGAACCCTAAAGGACATGAATTTATGAATGATGCTTTCATAAAGTAATGCAATATATGAAATGGAAAGTTTTATGATCCAGGTTTCTCAAATTGAGCATCAATGAAATTGTGAAAGGATTTTCTCACATAATTAAGGAATCATGGTTTGGTGAAAGATTTTTTCACATATGCTTGATTCAAATTTTAATGAGCTACTCTATCTGTATTAATCTTGGATTAGTATTTGAATTGTACTTTTCCATCTATGATGATAGGTTAATGAAAATGAATATTTTGTTGGGATTTAACTTAGCACTGAGAGAACTTTGAGGTAGAGGCTAAAATATGGCAGTTTCTAGTAGCAACCTCTAGATCCAAACTACGTTCCCCCGTAGGACTGCCTTCAATGACCTAGCTAGTGGATCCACATAGAGCATATGATATGATACATAGTTCTACATTGGCAAGTAGACTCTCCTTTCTCAATGTGGGAGTTATATCAGATTCCATGTTATAGCTCGCATGGTTGATTGTAGGTTAAATCTAATATCCCACCAAATGAGCTAAGTTTTCCTTAAAAATTTTATGAATATTTTCTTATAATTATTAGATGCATCGAAGATATTTATGATTTATGATCCTTCTTTAAATGTTTTACTATGCTTAGTGTGGTCATGCATATCATGTTTTTGATTATGTCTCCTTATGATCATGTATCACATTTTCATGCAAATCCATCATACTTATGACATTCCATATACTAATGTATACTTGTGCCTACATTGTTTAATATTGTAGGGTGTGACGCTTCCTCTCCTCCCGCTTGTGGCTAGTTGATCGCTTTAAGGATTTGAATACTTGGTGAGTCCTCATATTCTGGGGACCATGTCACCTTTATTGTTTTCATACATATTTACTTTACAATGTTATATGTGGTGTACGGTTTACGTTCCGACCACTTCTTTTGATTTAATAGATGGCTTGTCAAGGCTATGATAGATTTCTACTTTTATGTCAAACTCTTTCACTATATGAGATTTTTTATTTTTTTCTATTATGATGTGTATATGTATGTCAAGTGGCTTGTGTAAGGCCTCTCGGGGTCTTATCCGCCATGTGACATCTAGGGTATACTTTAGGTCATGACAATCTTGGTATTCCGAGCACAAGGTTTTAGAAAAATTCTAGGATGGTTGACAGGCTGTATTGAGTAGAGTCTTGTTCATAAGTGTAAAGAGCGCCACATTTATGAGTAGGAGGCTAAAAACATTTAGGAAACTTCACTTTTTTCATTACTGTTAAGTCATGCCATAGAGTCTATCTCTATAAAGATTCTTCTCCTAAATTGTGTTCGATCCTTTTCAAGATATGGCCCCTCGAAGAACTTATGTGAGAATGAATGCGGGCAACATCAATGTGGAACCCGAGGTTTCTCAAGTTTCGATTGATCCGTTGTTCGCGCAAGTGACTTATGTCGAATTCTGAGCCTTTTTCAAAGTGTTGGCTCAAGCATTGATGGCCTAAGCTAATACAGAGACCATTGCTCCCGTGAACCCAAATGTGGGTACTGCGGTGGCAATGATAAGGGACTTCACTACGATGATTCCTCTGGTATTCCATGGTTCAAATGTTGATGAGGATCCTCAAGAGTTCATTGATGAGGTTTACAAGATAGTGGGAATTATGGGCTTCTTTATGGTTAAAAAGGCAGAATTGGCCACTTACCAACTCAAGGGTGTTGTTGAACTGTGGTTTGAACAATGGAAAGGTGAGAGGGCTATTGATGCAGGTCCTTTTGATTCAGAGAAATTTAAGGGAGCTTTTCTTGATCGTTTCTTTTCTCTTGAGATGAGAGAAGCAAAAGTGCTTGAGTTCACTAACCTCGATCAAGGCCATATGAGTGTGAAGGAGTATGCTTTGAAGTTTACTCAATTAGCTAAGTATGCTCCAACTATGGTTGCCGACTCTAGTACAAGGATGAGTAAGTTCATGGCGGGTGTTTCCGACTTGGTTGTCAAAGAGTGTCGTACCACAATATTGATTAAGGAGATGGATATCTCTTATTTGATGATACATGCCCAACAAATTGAAGAGGTAAAGCTCAAGGAAAGGGCAGAAGAGTCCAAGAGGGCAAGGATCGGTGATGGTGACTCTTCACATTCTAGGTATGGTGGACATGCACATCCTCAATTTGGAAAAAACAATTCCGGTCAAGGTTCTTCTAATTCACCGAATCCTAAGTTCAATAAATATAGGGGTTCTGACCGTAATCCTCAAGGAGGTAGTGGTAATGGATCTTCTATTACTGCTTGCCCAAGGTGTGGTAAGAGTCACTCAGGAAAATTCTTAGTCGGTACAGATGGTTACTTTGGTAGTGGAAAGAGAGGCCATAAGGTGAAGGATTATCCGTTGCAAGCTATCAAGGGTAAGGATGATAGGCTAGCTTAGTCTGGTGGTTCTGGTTCGGGTGCTCCCCATAATAATAGGTTATATGCTCTTCAGACTCGACATGATCGTGAGGGTTCTCTGGATATGGGGATCGGTATGTTAAAATTTGTTCATTTTGATATGTATGCCTTACTTGATCCGGGTGATACCTGATGAGTCGGGGATTTCAACTCATTTAGGGCTTAATATTCAGGAATTAGTGTCCTCAATGTCTATTTTATGCTAATAACTGATGTTAAAATGTTAATATGCAGCAATGAAGGCAAAAGATCAAGGCAAGGACATTACGAGGAAAATATGAGTGAAAAAGCTGAAAAAGTTGAAGGAAAGCAAAGTTGGTACTCGCCAAAGCCACTCGGCGACTCGCCGAGTGTACCTTCAGCTCACCAAAAGTTCCAGCATGCCATGCCACGGACAGGACCAACTTGGCGAGCAGACGAGTAGTTCGGCGATACGCCGAAGAGATCGGTGATACTGATCTATATAGCCAAAAGTTAAATAAAAGAGGTGGTAAAAAGCCAAACCAAGAAGGCGAGAAGAGTAGCACTCGGCATATCGCCGACCAGTTTGCCGGACTTGACCTAGTTCGCTGAAAATCACATAACAAATTGGTGAAAATACACACAAAAAAGGCGAAAAGAGGAACATTCGCGTGTCGCTGACCAATTTAGTGAGCCCAACTTACTTCGCCGAGTGGACTCCATGCTGAAATTCTGGGAACGTATAAATGCAATTTTTAAAATAAGAAAAGGAGTTCCCACATTGTTCACTCCTAGGTTTTTGAGTTTTTACATTCTAGAATATTGTTTTTACATTTTTGAGCAAAGATGTAGAGATTGTGAGATTTTTAGCTTTAATTGGAAAATTTGGAGACTTGTAGATTGATTCCCAATCTGATGGAAAACTTTGTTGGTAACGATTTCTTGTTCTTTACTATGTTTTGCTAAAACCCCCATTCTTGGGGGTGAGATTATGTAGTTGAATGCATTAATTAACTAATGGGTGTTGTTAGTTACTGATTTTATTGTTGTTTTGAAGTGGGTTTAATTAATAGTTTGTGTTTTAATTGAGGAATTGTATTTGCAAATGAAATTCTAGCTTAGTACTCTATACTTTCTTGAGAAAGAAGTGTTACAGTCGAATTGTTAATTGATGATTATATCGATTGTGTTTTTACAGATCTAGCTTGAGAAAGTGGGTTTGAATGCAATCTTAAAAATCTAGCTTGAAAAAGTGGATTGATTAAGGTAATGGGTTGTTAAATTGTGTTGTGCCTGTTGAGGTTCGAAAGAACTCACTCGATTCGCAATAGTTGATTGAGAAATGGCTATTGCACCAAAATCCTAGCCTACCCACTGAGATTCAACAACTTTGAGTAACTAGTAATCACCCATTACGCCAAATTAGCATTCAATTTATCACACTCCCAAGAAACCTTCTCTATTTGCTTACTTCTGGTTTTAGTAGTCGTAAATTGGTTACCTGAATTCCCCCAGTTGACATTATTGTCAAAACATTATAATTACTTTAATGTGGGAAAATTTCTATGTCTACAAACGATTAGAACACTATTTTACTTCTTAATCAAATTCTTTATTGTATCACTCCCTGTGGGATCGACCCAAACTCTTAGTTGGGTTTATACTTAATAGAGACCGCCTACACTTAGAATTGGATGAAGTGTAGTTGAGTGTTATAAAAAATGGCGCCGCTATCAGGGAGTGGGCTTAGAATTCTTTTACTGAAGTTTAGTCGTGAACTTATTTTGTTGTAGTTGAATTATCTTATTTGTGTTCTTTGTTGGTTGCTCTTAAACAGGTGAAGAGATGAGTGTCAGTGGGGAGAAATGCCAGCCAACTTGGGAACAACGATGACATCAGGAATTTGCATGATATCGGTGAAGATCAGTTGGGAAGTGCTGGTGCTATGAGATTGCCTCTGACTGTGAGCAATGCAGTGTTCCATGTGACCAGCACTATGTTGCAGTTGTTGCAAATGAAGGGTATCTTTGGAGGACTTGCTCATGAGGACCCTCATGACCAAATCCGAAACTTTGTGGATGTGTGTGGGCCATTTTCTTTCAAGAACATCACTCAGGAGTCGGTCCAACTTTGTTTGTTTCCCTTTTCTCTAATGGGGGAAGCAACAAAGTGGTTGGTTGATTTACCAAGGGAATCAATCACTTCTTGGGAGGATCTCACTAATGCGTTTTATGTACGATTTTTCCCTCCTTCGAAGATGGTGAAGTTGAGGGATAATATTCAGAACTTCAAGCGAACCTATTCATGAGACATGGTTAAGGTTCCAAAAGTTGTTGCTCCAATTTCCAACTCACGGGCTACCGGACAATGTGTTGTTGCAATATTTTTACCGAAGCCTCGACGCGGTCAACAAAGATGTTCCAGACCAACTCATTCGAGGAGGAATCATGAAACAACCATTTGATATAGCATCTACCCTTCTTGATGAGATGACGAAAATCAATCGAGCTTGGTATACTAGAGAAAATCAGGTGTCTCCTTTGAACTTCGGGATGACAAAGGAACAATTGTAAAAGAACCAAGAGAGAGATGACAACATAGCTAACATGATGACTCAACTGACATTATTGAAAAAGCATGTCATGGGCTGTGGCTGTAAAGCTATGAATCCAGTTGAAGAGAGATTTGAAAACAAAGAGGTACAACAAGTATCAAGACTAGAGGAGGGTTTTTCGTCCGAGCTCTTTAAGGCCAGGCAGAAATCAAGGTTGGAACACATTTAGTGAGGATGGATGGAGAGATTACAATCGAGACTGGTTTGATTAAAACAAATTGTGGAGGAGAGAAGATGATGATGATGCTTATTATATGCACATGGGTGATAGTCCAAGATCTAGGGACAGCTCCGAGATCTTTTGAGTTGATGATTTGTTGTCTCGTATTCTAAATAAGGTTAAAGGATCTGACGAAGTGCTTAAAGAAATGAAGGCAGATTTCTCATCCTTGAATAAGACGGTAAACTCTCACTCGGATTCCATCAAGCAATTTGAATTCCAGATGAGCCAACTTTCATCCCAATTAGATCTACACCGCAAGAGAGTCTTACCAATGATATGATGGTAAATTCCAAGGTTAATCATGACAAATTCTTGGCGATGATGACTCGGAGTGGAATAGCAGTGGGTCGCGACGTGAAAGTGGATGGTGAAGCAAACATTAGTAAAGAAGGAAATGATGCCATTGACGTAGAGGGATTTTTCCAAGAACCGAAAAATGACACGCTCAAAGAAGTTGATGAGGTTCCAAAAAAACTCATCACCAGGGAATTGCAAACATCAAATGAAGGGGTTGCTTCTCCGTCAAAACCTACAAAATCGTTGCCCAAAGTCAACCCACCATTCCCTCAAATACTAAAAAAGAGGGATGAAGATGCAAAGTTCAAAAAATTTCTATCTGTTTTCAAGACTCTTTCTATAAATCTTCCTTTAGTGGATGCGTTGCTGGAAATTCCGGGATATGCAAAGTTCATGAAAGAATTGGTCACCAAGAAGAGGAGTATGGATTTTGAAACGGTTTAGGTGTCTCATAGTTGTAGTGCCATCATGACAAGCAATGTGGTTATCAAGAAAGCTGATCCAGGGGCATTTACTATTCCATGCACTATTGGGATGCTTCAATTTGCCAAAGCATTGTGTGATTCGGGAGCCAGTATTAACTTGATGCGTATGCCATTTTTAAGCCACTTGGGTTAGGTGAACCTAAGTCTACAACAATGCGTCTTCTCATGGCCGATCGATCTATTAAACATCCCAGTGGCATACTTTATGATATTTTGGTGAAAGGATAGGTTCATAATTCCAGCCGACTTTGTTATTTTGGACTGTGAGATTGACGCCGAGGTAACTATTATTTTAGGTAGGCCGTTCTTGGCTATCGAAAGACCCCTTGTGGATGTTGAAAGTGGTGAGTTGAAATTTTTGGTAAATGATGAGGAGGTTACTTTCAATGTGTGCAAATCAATGAAGCAACCTAGTGACATTCATGTGGTCTCAACTATCGATATGATTGACGAAGCAGTGGCCAGAGTGAGTGAAGTATTTTGTGTGGGTGAGCCACTAACTGTCGTCCTTTCGAATTATGATAAGGAGGAAATTCAGGATTATGATGAAGTTGTGGCTGCTCAATCGGGTTTACGTTCTCATTCTAAAAATCCATTGAAGCTTGACATTGATCTCAAAATTGGGAGAGTCCTCCCGCTAAACTATCCACCAAAGGTTGAGATGAAGATGCTCCCATCTCACCTTCAATATGTATTTTTGGGAGCAAACAACACCTTGCCCGTCATCATTGCCGTAGATCTACTTGAATGGCATGTAAAATTACTTGTCAATGTGTTGAAAGGATATATTAAAGCCATCGGATAGACAAGTGTTAATATTGTGGGAATATCCCCCGGGATTTGCACTCATAAAATCCAATTAGATAATGAATGCAAGCCAAGCGTTGAGCACCAAAGAAGGCTAAACCATCTGATGCAAGAAGTGGTGAAGAAAGAAATCATCAAGTGGATGCAGGTGTGGTATACCCTATTGCGGATAGCAAAAGGGTGCGTCCCGTGCAATGTGTACCAAAAAAAGGAGGTATCAAGGTGGTTCCAAATGAAAAAAGGGAACTTGTGCCAATGAGACCGGTTACCGGGTGGCGTGTATGCATGGACTATAAAAAATTGAATGCATGGACCGAGAAAGATCATTTTCCTATGTCATTTATGGACCAAATGCTTGATAGGCTTGCGGTGCATGGATGGTATTGCTTTTTAGATTGTTATTCCGGGTACAACCAAATTTCTATCGCACCAACAGATTCAAGAGAAAACAACTTTTACATGTCCCTATGGGACATTTGCTTTCAAAAGAATTCCTTTTGGGTTGTGCAATGTACCGGCAATGTTCCAATGATGTATGCTCTCTATTTTTGCCGATATGGTTGAAGATTCAATGGAGGTCTTTATGGATGAATTTTCAGTTATGGGTGATTCATTTGAAGCATGTCTCGAACACCTTGGGAAGGTACTACAAATATGCGTCAAAACCAATCTTGTTCTAAATTGGGTAAAATGTCACTTAATGGTTAAAGAAGGTATTGTTTTGAGGCATAAAATTTTAGGAGAAGGAATGGAGGTTGATCAAGCTAAAGTTGAAGTTATTTCTAAACTACCTCCTCCCATTTCGGTGAAAGGCGTCTGGGCTTTTCTAGGACACGCAGGTTTCTACAGGCAGTTTATAAAGGATTTCTCTAAGGTAGCTCAACCCCTTTGTAAGTTACTTGAGAAGGAATCCACTTTAAACTTTGATGAAGCTTGTCTCAAAGCATTCTTATGCTTAAAAGAAAAACTAGTGTCAACTCCGATCATTGTTGCTCCCGATTGGAGTATTCCATTTGAACTAATGTGTGATGCGAGTGGTGTAGCTTTGGGAGTTGTCCTTGGTCAACGAAAGGACAAGCTATTTCACCCAGTCTATTATGCGAGTAAAACTTTGAATGTAGCTCAAAAGAATTACACCATCACTAATCAAGAGTTGCTAGCAGTGGTGTATGCTTTTGAAAAGTTTAGAGCGTATTTGTTGGGTAGTAAAGTGGTGGTGCACACGGATCATGCTGTAATCCGATATTTGATGGCTAAGAAAGATGCAAAGCCAAGGTTGATACAATGGGTGTTGTTGTTGCAAGAGTTTGATTTCGAGGTCAAAGATCGAAAAGGGTGTGAGAATCAAGTGGAAAATCACTTATCAAGGTTGGAAACCAGTGTTTTTATTCCCAGTGAGAGGGACATTGAGGAAGCCTTTCCCGACGAGTCAGTGATGATGGTAACTTATGGCAATCCGCCTTGGTATGTTGATTTTGCAAACTATGTGGTGTATGGGATTATACCTGAGGGAGTGAATTTTTATCAACAAAAAAGGTTCTTGTTCGATGTAAAGAGGTATATTTGGGATGAACCGTACCTATTTCGGGAATGCTCATACCACATAATTAGAAGGTGTGTACCGAAAGTGGAGGTAAATGCAATTCTAGATGCTTGACATGCATCGCCAGTCGGTGGACGTCATAGCGGGGTGTGCACAGCCGCCAAAGTGCTTACTATTGGCCATCATTATACCAAGATGCTCACTCCCTCATTAAGAAATGCATTCAATTCCAAATACAAGGAGGAGTGTTGAGAAAGCATGAGTTACCTCTTCATCCTATTCTAGAGGTAGAGTTGTTTGATGTTTGGGGAATCGACTTCATGGGACCTTTTGTGAGCTCTTTCAGAAATAATTATATCTTGGTGGCAGTTGACTACGTTTCTAAATGGGTAGAGGTTGTAGCTTTACCCAACAATGAAGGAAAGAGTGTTGTGCAATTCTTGAAGCGATACATTTTCACAAGGTTTGGCACTCCGCGTGCATTTATTAGTGATGGAGAGTCTCATTTTTGAAACCGTTTGTTTACTTCGTTGTTGAGAAAATATGGAGTTAAGAATAAAGCTCCAACCCCTTATCATCCGCAGACAAGTGGGCAAGTTGAAGTATCAAATCAAGAAATCAAGGGAATTTTAGCAAGAACAGTCAATGCAAATCAGACTGACTGGTCTCGGAAGTTAGATGATGCTCTCTGGGCGTACCGCACTGCTTTCAAGACTCCTATTGGCATGTCGCCATACCAATTGGTATTTGGAAAGTCTTGTCACCTACCAATTGAGCTTGAACACAAGGCATTGTGGGCATTGAAGGAATTAAACTTAAATTGGGGGGATATTTCAAAAGGTAGAGTCAATCAACTCCAAGAGTTGGAAGAGTTCCGGCTGCGGGCATATGAGAATTCAGCCGTTTACAGGGAGAAAATGAAGATGTGGCATATTGCCAAAATCCTTCGGTGAGAGTTTAAAGTTGGTGATCTTGTTTTGCTTTATAACTCTCATTTTAGACTCTTCTCAGGTAATCTCAAATCAAAGTAGTCAGGCCCGTTCAAAGTAACTCGAGTGTTCGCAAATGGGGAATTGAGATTGAAAACAAAGAAGGATCGACATTCAAAGTAAATGGGAAGCGCTTGAAGATTTATTTTAGAGAATGTCTGGATATCTTAGTAATTGAAGAGGTGTATTTGGAAGATGCTTGAAAGCATTTCCATGTCGTGCCCCGACATTAAATAAGGTGCTTCTTGGGAGGCAACCTAAGTTTTAGTTGTTTTTGAATAACGTTTGTTGAATGTGTAGGTTGAAGCCCTCATTTTGAACGAATAGCAATTGGGCAACGAACTTATTTTTTCGGTGAACCGTCAATATGCCCCCCAGATTGCCCAAGTACATCACCCTTCCTTGGGCCAGATTGGAGACTTGTTCTGGAAAATTTGGCGAGTTGAAGTCCTTTCGACGCACCTCCAAACTGAATCAGCGAGCTCGATAATTATCATCATTTTTGCTTCAACTAAAGGGTCAACTTTGTGTAACTTTTGCCCAACCAAATCCCGCTCGGTGGCTCGCCGAATGGTTCGGCGTCTCTAGACATCGCTCACCAATTGGGCGTGAAGTGAAGAGTCTCTCATACTCTAATCCTTTCATTCGGTGAACCTTATTTTCCCATTTTGCTAGTTACATTAGTTATATTTGCATTGAGGGAACTGCATAGTTTAAGTTGGGGGTACTTGTGAATGTTGAGACTGTTCTCTTGCATATTTGAGTATCGGTTGCGATTAATACCGATGACTTGAATAATGCTCTTGATTGAACGATATGTTTGTGCAAGTCCAATGAGGCAAATTTGAGTTGCATAGGTCATGTGTGAACTCTTAGCATCTCATTGTGACTAGTCGATTGTTGAAGTGAGTCTTGTGATGATCGTTGCACGCGAGCTCAATTTGTAGAGTCATGATCGATTATTGTGTTGAATGCCTTGTGTGGTGAGATTTCCTTGAAATATGTGCTTGATGATACCTAGAACTTGCCCAGTTGGTCCTATTGACTAACGTTGGCGAATGAAAAAAATGATCTTAGGCACAAATTTTTAAGAGTGAACCAAATTGGTATTATACCTCTTTGTGACCACCTTGTGAGAGTGTTAACCTAGCTTGGCACTATTTGAGCCTACCCTTTTATTTGGATGAAACATGAACCCATTTAGCCTCTTTCCTCCCCACCTAAAACCTTCATGAAGCCTTGGCCCGTTTGAACCTAAAACCTTCATAAAGCCTTGGCCCATTTGAATAGCCAACTTAGACTAAAATCCTAAGTTGGGGTGTGGTGAAAATTGAGGAGACAAGATGAGTAAGAACTTTGTGAAAATTCACCCTTGAAAAATCGTGTTGAAAAAGATGGAAACCCTCCATATAAAAAAAAAAAAAAAAAAGCCAAAGAAAAAGATTGAAAAAGAAGTGCATGATGGAAAGAAAAGGGGTGCCCAATGAGTCATACAAGAATCATTGTGCTTGAAAGTACTTAGGGTGGATTGCGAAAATCAAAAGAGTGGAAGAATGGGAGAAAAAGTGAAATGCAAGCCATGCTTCATGAAGGTAGAAGTCACTAAGATAAAACAATCAAATATTTACCCTCAGCCCCGTTACAAGCCTTGAAAGACCTTGGTGATCTTGATTGAGCCGAATGACATGTTGATTGGAAAATACAGGCAAGCCAATGGGTAAACCCATGCATGTGTTTATCTTTGAGAGTGTGAAAGTTGATTTTGATTTCTCATAATATAATATTTGATGGACTTTTTGAGATCATGGAATCATTCTTGATGTGAGGGCATTCGAATACTCTTGTTGAGCTTGAATTTTCATTTGAAGCAAGCATTGTGAGCTTGACTTATATTTGATGATGACTAGTCATAGTTTGAAACTTCTAGTGTACAATTGAACATTGCATGGGCATATTAAACCTCGTGTGAATTCATGTTGAGTCTCAAGTAGCACTATTTGTAGACATCCCTGTTTAGCTGATTGATGTTTTACTTGAGGAAAAGCAAAAGTTTAAGTATGGGGTGTTGTGAGTCAGGGATTTCAACTCATTTAGGGGTTAATATTCAGGGAATTAGTGTCCTCAATTCCTATTTTATGCTCATAACTGATGCTAAAATGTTAATATGCGGCAATGAAGGCAAAAGAGCAAGGCAAGGACATTACGAGGTAAAGAGGAGCGAAAAAACTGAAAAAGTTGAAGGAAGGCAAAGCTGGTACTCGCCAAAGACACACGGCGAGTCACCGAGTGTACCTTCAGCTCGCCCAAAGTTCCAGCATGCCAGCCCATGGACGGGACCAACTTGGCAAGCAGACGAGTAGTTAAGCGATGCACCGAAGAGATCGACGATGCCGATCTCAATCGTCAAAAGTCACAGAAAAGAGGTGGTAAAAGGCAAAACCTAGAAGGCGAGAAGAGGAGCACTCACCGTATCGCCGACCAGTTTTGTGTACTTGACCTACTTTGCCGAAAGTCATAGAAAAAATTGGTGAAAAGACACGCCAAAAAGGCGAGAAAAGGAACATTCGGCGTGTCGCTGACCAGTTTGGCGAGCCCGACTTACTTCATCGAGTGGACTCTGTGCTGAAATTCTAGGAACACATAAATGTAATTTTCAAAATAGGAGAAGGAGTTCCCACATTCTTCACTCCTGGGGATTTGAGTTTTTACATTCTAGAACATTGTTTTTATATTTTTGAGCAAAGATTTAGAGATTGTGAGATTTTTATCTTTAATTGGAGTATTTGGAGACTTGTGGATTGTTGCCCAATCTGATGGAAAACTTAGTTGGTAACGATTTCTTGTTCTTTACTATGTTTGACTAAAACTCCCATTCTAGGGGGTGTGATTATGTAGTTGAATGCATTAATTAAGTAATGGTTGTTGTTAGTTACTGATTTTATTGTTGTTTTGAAGTTGGTTCAATTAATAGTTAGTGTTTTAATTGAGGAATTGTAGTTGCAAATGCAATTCTAGCTTAGTACTCAATACTTGCTTGAGAAAAAAGTGTTAGAGTTGAATTGTTAGTTGATGATTGTATCGATTGTGTTGTTACAGATCTAGCTTGAGAAAGTGGGTTTGAATGCAATCTTACAAATCGAGCTTGAAAAAAGTTGATTGATTAAGGTAATGGGTTGTTTAATTGTGTTGAGCCTGTTGAGGTTCGAAAAAAACTCACTTGATTCGTAATAGTTGATGGAGAAATGACCATTGCACCCAAAACCTAGCCTACCCACCGAGATTCAACAGCTTTGAGTAACTAGTAATCACCCATTACGCGAAATTAGCATTCAATTTATCACACACTCAATAAACCTTGTCTATTTGCTCACTTCTGGATTTAGTAGTCATAAATTGGTTACTTGAATTCCCCCATTTGACATTAATTGTCAAAACCTTGTAATTTACTTTAATGTTGCGAAGTTTCTATCTCTACAAACGATTAGAACACCATTTTACATCTTAATCGAATTCTTTATTGTATCACTCCCTGTGGGATCGACCCCAACTCTTAGTTGGATTTATACTTGTTAGCGACCGCCTACACTTAGAATTAGATGAAGTGTAGTTGAGCATTATCAATACCACCTCGTTTGTTACTCCTTATATTGCCATGAGATTTGATGTTGGTCCCGAAATCTTTCTAATCTTTTTTACGTTTCTACTCCTGTTGATGATGCTATTGTGAATAAGAGAGATTACAAAAAATTTCCTACTTTCGTTTCTCATAGAGTTACTCATGTTGATCTTTTAGAGCTTGATATGTTAGACTTTGATGTTATTTTTGGGATAGATTTTCTTCATGCATGATATGCTTCCATAGATTGTAGGACCCCATTGGTCACATTCAAGCATCCGAACGAACCAATCATGTCATGATAAGGTGGGAAAGTATGTTCTTAAGGGTCAGTTTATATCTTGCTTGAAGTCTAGGAAGATGATTTCTAAGGGTTGAATTTATCATCTTGTATGGATTAGGGATATAGATCGAAGCCCCTACTCTTGAATTAATTCCGATTGTAAATGAGTTTTCGGAAGTGTTTCCAGATAATCTTCCCAATATTCCTCCTGAAAGGGAAATACACTTTGGTATTGACCTTCTCCCACATACGCGGCCTATCTCTATTCTTCCTTATTGTATGGCCCTGGCAAAACTTAAGAAATTAAATGATCAATTGAAAGATTTGTTGGATAAGGGTTTTATTAGACCAAGTATCTCTCCATGGAGTGCTTTGGTTTTGTTTGTTCGAAAGAAGGATGGTTCACTCCGAAAATGCATTGACTGTCGACAATTGAATAAGGTTAACATTAAGAATAAGTATCTTATTCCAAGGATAGATGATTTGCTTGATCAACTCCAAGGATCGAGTTACTTCTTTAAAATTGACCTTGGGTCGAATTATCACCAATTGAGGGTGAAGGAGAGTGACACTCCGAAGACAGTTTTTCAAATTTGATATGGTCATTATAAGTTTTTAGTGATGTCTTTTGGTTTGACTAATGCCCGGTGGTGTTTATGAATTTGATGAATAGGGTCTTCAAGCAATATTTTGATATGTTTGTTATTGTGTTTATCGATGATATCTTGATTTACTCATGGGTGAGAGCATGTTGAGCATGTGGGGATTGTGTTACAAATTTTCAAGGATAGGGAATTATATGTGAGGTTTAGCAAGTGTGAGTTTTGGTTGAGATTTGTTTCTTTCCTTGGCCATATTGTCGCCGGTGAAGGTATACTAGTCAATCCTACAAAAACTAAGGGGGTTAAGAATTGGCCTAGACCTTTGTCTGCTTCAGATATACAGAGTTTCTTGGGTTTGGATGATTACTATAGAAGGCTTATGGAAGGATTTTCCTCTATTGCTTTGCCTTTGAAAGAATTGACTCAAAAGAAAGTAAAATTCCCTATAGTCGGAAACTTGTGAGAAGAGATTCCAAGAGTTGAAGGATAGACTCACTTTGGACACTATTCTGACATTACTAGAAGGATCGGATGGTTTCATGGTTTATTGTGATTCTTCACAGATTTTTCTTGGTTGTGTTTTGATACAACATGGGAAATTCATTGCTTATGCTTCAAGGCAATTGAAGGTGCATGAAAAGAATTATCCAACTTATGATTTAGAGTTAGAGACGGTGGTGTTTGCTCTAGAGATTTGGAGGTATTACTTGTACGGTGTTCATGTAGATGTGTTTACCGATCACAAGAGTTTGAAATATGTGTTTACTCAAAATGATTTGAATCTTTGCCAAATAAGGTGGCTTGAGTTGTTGAAGGATTACCAAATAAGTGTCCTATATCATCCCGAAAAGGCAAATGTGGTGGATGTTCTTATTTGACTATGAATAGTAAGTGTTGCACATATTAAGAATGATAAAAAAAAGTTAGTTCGTGATGTTCATAGATTAGTCAAATTGGGTGTTCTCTTGGTTGATTCTATTGAAGGTGGTGTAATTTTTTATAATGATTCCGAATCATCTTTTATATCATATGTGAAACCTAAACAAGATTTTGATCCGCTATTATTTGAATTGAAGTAGTCGGTTTCCAAAAAAGCCATTGAGGCTTTTTCCCAAGGGGGAGATGGTGTCCTTTTATATCAAGGTCAATTATATGTTCCGAATGTTTATCAGTTGAAAATCAGATTCTGATTGAAGCTCATAGTTCTCAGTGTTCTATACACCCAGGAGCCACCAAGATGTATCGTGATTTTTCATAAGTCTATTGGTGGAATGGGATGAAGAAGGATATATTAGAATTTGTGGCTAAATATCTAAATTGTCAACAAGTGAAAGTTGAGCATAAGAAATTTAGTGGTTTGGCTCAAGACAGTAGTATTCTTACACGGAAGTGGGAAGAATTGAATATGGAATTCATCATGGGTTTGCCTCGCACTCGTTGAAAGTTCTATTCGATTTGAGTTATTGTAGACCAAATGAAGAAATTGACTCACTTTCTTCCCGTTAAGACTTCATTCTCAGCCGAGGAATATGCCAAGATCTTTATTTGGTAAATGGTAAGGTTGCATGGAGTGACTTTCTCCATTATCTATGATCGAGGTACTCAGTATACATATCAGTTTTGGAAGTCATTTCAGAAAGGTCTTGCAACTCCAGTGAAACTTAGCATGAATTTTCATCCTCAGACCGATGGACAACCCGAACGTACCATTCAGACTTTGGAAGACAAGTTAAGAGCTTATGTAATTGACTTCAATGGTAATTGGGAAGATTATTTGTCTTTGATTGAATTTACTTATAATAATAGTTATCATTTTAGCATTGGGATGGCACCGTTTGAGGCTCTTCATGATAGAAGGTGTAGTTCTCCTATTGGTTGATTTGAAGTTGCTGAGGTAGCTTTGATAGGGCCTGAGTTGGTGCATGACGCTATGGAAAAGGTTCCACTTATTTGCGAAAGGTTGAAAATGTCTCAAAATTGACAAAAGTCTTATGTTGATGTTACAAGATAAGAACTTGAGTTTAATGTTGATGATTGGGTCTACTTGAAAATTTCACCCATGAAGGGTGTAATGAAATTTGTAAAAAAAAAACACAAACTTAGTTCACGCTATATGGGCCCATATCATATTTTGAGGTGTATAGATAAGGTTGCTTATGAACTTGAGTTGCCAAAAGATTTAGCATCGTCACATTCGGTATTCTATGTCTCTTTGTTGAAGAAGTGTGTTGGAGATCCGACATCTATTGTCCCTTTGGATGGTTTGAAAGTTAAGGAGAATCTTTCTCATGAAGAGGTTCCGATTGAGATTTTAGACCGGTAAGTTCGGAAGCTGAGAAACAAAGAAGTTACTTTCGTGAAGGTTCTTTGGAGGAATCAATTAGTTGAGGGTGCTACTAGGGAGGCCAAAGCCGATATGATGTCCCAACTTTTTCATCTCTTTCCCTCCGCTTTTATTCTAGTTGGAGGTATTAATTCCTCATGGTTCATTCTTTAATATCCATATGTTTTAGTCATTCTCATGTTTCAATATGCATGCATGTAACACCCCATACCCGAAAGAGGAAAATTTGGAAAAAATTCAGAACTTCCAGGTGTCACCCACGAGGGCCAACCACACCCCGTGGGTGAGCCTCGTGGATGGGCACCATGGGAGGCAGTATAGGGCAGTGAACAACGGCCAGGACCCACTCCCCGTGGATGGGTCCACGGCCGTGGTTGGGAGTCGTGGGTCAAAGTCCAAAAATACAAAGTCTTAGACAACCAACAACGGTTCACCAGGACGGACCGTAGGTCCATCCACGGTCCATTGGCGTGGTCTCGTGGGTGGAGCCTGAGGGACGGTTAAGTTAAGGGCTTAAGGGTCTTTTCCGGTTTTAATTAAATTGAAGTGGTGTCATTTTGCCTAAGTCTAGAACACCTATATAAGTATTTTTAACCCCCAAAATCCCCCATTGAAGTCATTCTCTCAAATCCCAAAAGAAAACCCAAAACTCCTCTCAAATATTCTCTCTCTAGAAGTTGGAAGAAGAAGGAAGAAATTAGAGCTAGGTCAAGTTCAAGTCTCCCAATATTAAAGCTTATGAGGTTTTTGTAATCAAGGTATGATGGCTTTTCATCCATTGATTCCTTCCATCCATGGAGTCCCCTAGAATTCCCCCAATTTGATGAAGAATTCCCCAATTCTAGTTAAGGTTTCTTCCAATGTTGTGGGTTATAATGATTGTTGATCCAATTGAGTGGATTGTGATTGTTTGTGATAGAATTAGTAGAATTGCATGTTTTTAGAGTGAAATTACATGTACCCATGCGTATTCCATGATTCTACCCTAGAATTGATATAATTAGGTTGATGCCATGAAGGAAAACTTTGTGGGTTTAGGCTTGTCCTTATAGGAGTGATGAATTATGACTAGAATTTCTTTAGAATGAAGCTTAGATGATGATCATGATATGTAGTGCTTTGAGAGTAAATCTTATTATATGAATTGTTGGTAATTGATTTTATTGTTGAGGAAGGGATACTTCCCACATGAATTGCTTTATTATGAATGTATGAATGTGAAAGCTTTACTCACATGAATGATTCTAGGTTGAAAGGATTACTCACCTAAAATAAATCTAGACTAAAAGACTATGTAATTGATGAGGCTAGAGGCGATTACCCTTGACCTCCCTATGAAAGGATATGAGGCGATTCCCCTATTCCTTAGAATTGAACAAGAGGTGAGTCCCCACGTTCTTACTATGATGAATGGACATGGAGGAGAGTACCCATGATCCTTATGAAATGGTGTGGAGGTGAGTACCCGCATCATGTGATGAGATTGTGGAGGCGAGTACCCGCAATCTAAAAGTAAGTAAGGCAAGAGGCGAATACCCATTAGCCTTTGTAAACTAAGGAAAGAGGCGAATACCCATTGTCTTTAAAAGTAAGTATGCACTATGAGCACTATGATGTAAAGAATGAATATCTTGGATTTTTGCTTGAGATGCCTTCCATGAGGTAAGTTGACTAGAGGCGGATGACCCAAGTCATGACTAAGGATAAGTAAGGTTTCTTGAGAAGTATTCCTTTCTTATTATGATATTGATGTATGTGCATGATTATGCTTATGGTTTATGTTGACTAACCATGATGTTTATGTTGTTTATGCTAGCTATCATATTTAATACTTAATTGTACTAATGCATACTTTGCCTACATTCTTATCAAATGTAGGGTCCGGCGACTTAGATCCCCACACTCGTGGCTAGCTTTATTGTTGATCAAGGAAGTGAAGATTTGGTGAGTCCTCATTGTGTTCGAGAATGTGATCACCCTTTTCTTTTATGTCTTTCCTTTATATCATGGACTATTGTATGGGCTATGTCCCAAGAATTTACTCATGTTCTTTAGATTGTTTGAGACTATGGTATTAGACTTCCGTTCGTTTTATAAAAGACTTCGATTGTATTGAAATGTTTTAAATTTCCGCACCTTTTTCTATTATCTTATGTTATGATACACTAAGTTGGCTTGTATGAGGCCTCTCGGGGTCTTGAGCACCTTGTTAAATCTAGGGGGTACCCCTCGGTCATGATAAACTTGGTATTAGAGCACAAGGTTTAGAATGGTTCTAGGATGTCTCAAACCACGTCAAGTAGAGTCTTGTTCATAAGTGTGAAGCGCGTCACATTTATGAATCAGAGGCTACTAGATGTTAGGAAACTTCACTTCTTCATTTCCCTAAGTCGTGCCATGGAGTTTTACTCTATAAAGTCTTTCTCCTAATCCTTTCCCGATGGTTTTCAGGATATGACTACTAGAAGGACTAATGCTAGAAGGACTGAGGGAGACAATGTGGGACAAGAAGTTCCTCCCCAAGCTCCTCCTCAAGCTCTGATTGATCCTTTGGCTGAGAATGTAAAAAATGTGGAGTTTAGGACGGCTTTTCAAGTGACGGCACAAGCCGTGATGGCACAAGCCAAAAGAGAGGTGGTAGCTCCCGTGAACCTAAATGTGGGTACGGCGGCGGCAAGAGTGAGAGACTTTACAAGGATGAACCCTCCCGAATTTCATGGTTCCAAAATGGAGGAAGATCCTCAAGAATTTATCGATGAGGTCTCAAGATACTTGATATTATAGTAGTAACTCCAGTAGAGAAGGTGGAATCGGCCACTTACCAACTCAAAGGGGTTGTTCAGATTTGGTTCAATCAATGGAAAGAGGCAAGGCCGGAAGAAGCGGTTTCCATAGAATGTGAAAGGTTCAAAAGTGTTTTTCTTGATCAATTTTTCCCTCTTGAGATGAGAGAGGCCAAGGTGCTCGAGTTAATTAATCTTCGGCAAGGAAGTATAAGCGTGAGGGAGTATGCATTGAGGTTCACTCAGTTGTCCAAGTATGCCCCCTCTATTGTAGCGGATCGAAGAACTAAGATGAGCAAGTTTGTGTCGGGAGTGTCCGACATGGTAGTCAAAGAATGCCGCACCACTATGCTTGTCCATGACATGGACATTTCTCGCCTTATGGTGCATGATCAACAAATTGAGGAAGAAAAGATCAAGGAAACATCTAGAGAGGCAAAGAGAGCAAGAGTGGATGATGGTAACTATTCACATTCTAGGTCCGGTGGATGGGTCATTCAAGGTTTCGGCAAAAGTTCTCTGGGCAAGGTTCTTCAAATTCTCCTCCAAGGTCTAACAATGAAAGGGTGTCTAAACCTAAACCTCAGGGAGATGGTAGTAAGCCCTCGAAGCCTACTTGTGCCAAGTGTGGAAGATATCATGAGGGTAAGTGTCTAGCGGTTTCTAATGCTTGCTTTGGGTATGGAAAGACGGATTACAAGATCAGAGATTGTCCTTCGGTTGCTAAGAAGGATGGAGATAATCACCGTAGGGCTCAACCCTACCCCTCATCCGGTCCAAGTGGTTCGGGTGCAAGTGCTCCTATGCAAAACCATTTTTATGGTCTTCAGACTAGAGGTGATCAAGAGAGTTCCCCGAATGTGGTGACCAGTATGTTAAATTTTTTACAAATAGATGTATATTCTTTACTTAATCCCTGTGCTACTTTGTCTTTTGTGACACCTTATGTGGCCATGAGGTTTGATGTGCTCCCCGATATATTATTAGAACCTTTTTTCTTCTTTACTCCTGTTGGTGATTCTGTAGTGGCTAAAAAGGGTCTATAGAAGGTGTCCCATTTCCTTATCCCGTAGAGTTACTCTTGTTGACTTAGTAGAGCTTGATATGTTAGACTTTGATGTCATCTTGGATATGGATTGGTTGCATTCATGTTATGCCTCTATTGATTGTAGAACTCGGTTAGTCAAATTTCAGTTCCCAAATGAGCCTATCCTAGAGTGGAAGGGGGGAAATTTTATGCCTAAGGGTCAGTTTGTCTCTTGTCTTAAAGCTAGAAAAATGATTTCTAAGGGTTGCATTTACCATCTAGTAAGGGTGAGGGATGTATATTCTGAAACCCCTTCTCTTGAGTCGGTCCCCGTCGTAAATGAGTTTCCGGAAGTGTTTCGAGATGACTTACTAGGTATTCCTCCCGAGCGAGAAATAGACTTTGGAATTGAACTTCTCCCAGATACGCAACCTATCTCTACTCCTCCTTACCGTATGGCTCCGGCAGAACTTAAGTAGTTGAAGGATATGTTAGACAAGGGTTTCATTAGACCGAGTATCTCGCCATGGGGTGCTCTGGTTTTGTTCGTTCGAAAAAGGGATGGTTCCCTTCATATGTTCATTGACTATTGTTAGTTTAACAAAGTGACTATTAAGAAAAAGTATCCTCTCCCAAGAATAGATGACTTATTTGATCAAATTCAAGGGGCAAGTTATTTCTCTAAGATTGATCTTCGATCGGTTTATCACCAATTGAAGGTAAGAGAAAATTATATTCCGAAGACGGCCTTTAGAACCCGATATGGTCATTTTGAGTTCTTGGTGATGTCCTTTGGTATGACTAATGCTCCGGCGGCGTTTATGGACTTGATGAATAGAGTGTTTAGGCAATACCTAGACATGTTTGTGATTGTGTTTATCGATGATATTTTGATCTATTCAAGAAGTGAGAATGAACATATTGATCATTTGAGGATCGTATTGCAAATCCTCAAGGACCAACAACTTCTTTCAAAGTTTAGCAAATGTGAATTTTGGTTAAAGTCTGTAGCTTTCCTTGGTCATATTGTGTCAAGCAAGGGTATTGAGGTGGATCCTAAGAAGACGAATGCGGTCAAG
Source organism: Solanum etuberosum (assembly GCA_029582245.1). NCBI lineage: Eukaryota > Viridiplantae > Streptophyta > Magnoliopsida > Solanales > Solanaceae > Solanum > Solanum etuberosum. The sequence goes on along the minus strand of JAJONR010001053.1, from coordinate 12,951 downwards.
AGTTGGCCTAGAGCTCTAACTCCTTCGGATATTAGGTTTGGCTGGTTATTATAGAAGATTTGTTGAGGGCTTTTCCGCCATTGCTTCTCCTTTGACGGCTTTGACTCAAAAGACGGCTAAGTTCATATGGTCGGAAGCGTGTGAGAAAAGTTTTTGAGATTTGAAAGATAGACTTACTTCCGCTTCGCTTCCGCAGAAAGGCAAGAAAATGTGCTTGAGCAAAAGGACTCACGCTCGGTGATTCAGGAAGACTGAAGAGCTTGACCTTACTGGAAATGATGGATGGTTTTGTATTTTATTGTGATGCCTCAAGAATTGGGCTAGGATGTGTTCTAATGAGAAATGGGAAAGTTATTGCCTATGCCTCAAGGCAACTTAAAGTCCATGAGAAGAATTATCCTACTCACGACCTTGAATTAGCGGCGGTCGTATTTGCTCTAAAGATTTGGAGACATTATTTATATGGAGTTCATGTTGATGTGTTTACCGACCACAAAAGTTTGCAATATGTGTTTAATCAAAAGGATTTGAATCTTCACCAAAGAAGGTGGCTTGAGTTATTGAAAGGTTATGACATGAGTGTTCTTTATCACCCCGGCAAAGCTAATGTGGTGGCGGATTCCCTTAGTCGGTTGTCTATGGGTAGTGTGGCTCCTATTCATGAAGAAAATAAAGATTCGGTTCGAGATGTGCATAGATTGGCTCGATTAGGTGTTCGACTAGTGGACTCCACCAAGGGTGGTGTTATGGTTCATAATGGTTCCGAATCATCTCTTGTAGCCAATGTGAAAGCTAAACAAGGTCTTGATCCAATTTTGGTAGAATTGAAAGAGGTGGTACTTAAGAAATCCGTTGAGGCCTTCTCCCAAGGGGGAGATGGGGTACTTAGATACCAAGGCCGTTTGTGTGTCCCAAACATAGATGATTTGAGGGAACAGATCTTGAATGAAGCTCATGGTTTGCGGTATTCCATTCACCCGGGAGCCACCAAGATGTACCGTGATTTACGGGAAGTCTATTGGTGGAACGGGATGAAGAAAGATATTGCGGGGTTTGTGGCTAAATGTCCGAATTGCCAACAAGTTAAGGTTGAGCATCAGAAATCGGGAGGTTTTTCCCAAGATATTAGCATTCCTACTTGGAAGTGGGAGGATGTGAATATGGACTTTATAGTGGGATTGCCACGTACCCGGCACCAATATGATTCGATTTGGGTCATAGTAGACGGAATGATGAAATCGGCTCATTTCCTTCCCGTCAAGGTTTCCTATTCGGCGGATGACTATGCTAAGTTATATTTGAGGGAAATGGTAAGATTGCATGATGTACCATTGTCCATTATCTCCAATAGAGGTACTCAGTTTACTTCTCTGTTTTGGAAATCCTTCCAAAAGGGTCTTGGCACCAAGGTTAAGCTTAGCACAGCTTTTCACCCACAAATCGATGGGCAAGCGGAGCAAACGATCTAGACTTTGGAAGATATGTTGAGAGCATGTGTCATCGATTTCAAGGGAAGTTGGGATGATCACTTGCCATTGATAGAGTTCGCTTATAATAATAGCTATCATTCTAGTATTGGTATGGCCCACTTTGAAGCTCTTTATGGTAGAAGGCGTAGATCCCTTATTGGGTGGTTTGAAGTGGGTGAATTTGCCTTCATCGGGCCCAGGTTAGTTCATGAGGCTATCGAAAAAGTTTGACTCATTAGAGAGAGGTTGAGGACCTCCTAAAGGCGACAAAAGTCTTGTGCCGATGTTAGAAGAAGAGACCTTGAGTTTGAGGTTAATGATTGAGTTTATTTTAAAATCTCACCCATGAAGGGTGTGATGAGATTTGGGAAGAACGGGAAACTTAGTCCCCGATTTATAGGCCCATATCAAATCATGAGACGTGTTGGTAAGGTTACTTATGAGTTAGATTTGCCAAATGAGTTGGCAACCGTGCATCCCGTTTTCCATGTCTCTATGCTTAAGAAGTGTGTTGGAGATCCGAAATCCATAGCTTCCCTTGAAGGATTGGGAGTTGATGAGAGTCTTTCATATGAGGAAGTTTCGGTTGAAATCTTTGACCGGCAAGTTAAGAAATTAAGGAACAAGGAAGTTGCTTCCGTGAAGGTTTTTTGGAGAAACCAATTACTTGAGGGTGCTACTTGGGAGGCCGAGGCCGATATAAATTCCCGATATCCTCATCTTTTTCCTTCTACTCCTATTCTAGCTTGAGGTAATGAATTTCCTCTTGGTTTGCCTTATGATTTGAAATCATGTGTGCTTTATGTGTTTCCATGATTTTCTTATGATTATGCATGTTCATGAATTGCTTAAGTTGTGAAAGAAATGACTTATGTGACTTATTTTCCTCATGTTGTTGTGTATTGAGCATGAGTTGCCTATAGACTTCATAAGATGAGTTGTTGAACATGCCTTGACTCAGAGTGGAGATTTCCCCCTTGAGTATGTGTTTTGTGTATTGATTGCATATAGGCTCCATGAGATTGTACTGAGCATGCTTTTGAGTTTGGAGATGATAGTTCCTCCTTAAATGTAAGAAATCTAAAAATTTCACGCATATTGGGTTGTTAGATGTAGTTCCTACTCTCTTATAGTGCATTGAGTATGTTTGGCTCGGAGATGATCTTTCCTCCTTAGTTGTGTGCATTTAGATGAGTTGCATGCATAATGGGCTGCTAGTCTTGAGTCTTTTTGTTTAGAAACGTGCTTAGAATCTCATTCGAGGACGAATGGTCCCAAGGGGGAGATAATGTAACACCCCGTACCCGAAAGCGAATAATTTAGCAAAATTTCAGAACTAGGTGGCACCCACGAGGGCCAACCATGCCCCGTGGTTAGACCCACGCCCCGTGGGTGAGCCTCGTGGATGGGCACCATGGGAGGCAGTATAGGGCAGTGAACCATGACCAGGACCCACACCCAGTGGATGGGTCCACGACCCGTGGTTGGGAGTCGTGAGTAAAAGTCTAGAAACTCAAAGTCCCAGACCACCAACCACAGTTCACCAAGACGGACCATAAGTCCATCCACGGTCCGTTGGCATGGTCTCGTGGGTGGGGCCAGAGGGACGGTTAAGTTGAGGGCTTAAGGGTCTTTTCCAGTTTTAATTAAATTGAAGTGGTGTCGTTTTGCCTAAGTCTAGAAAACCTATATAAGTATTTTTAATCCCTAAAATCCCTCATTGAAGTCATTCTTTCAAATCCCAAAAGAAAACCCAAAACTCCTCTCAAATATTCGCTCTCTAGAAGTTGGAAGAAAAAGGAAGAAATTGGAGCTAGTTCAAGTTCAAGTCTTCCAATCTTCAAGCTTGTGAGGGCTTTGTAATCAAGGTATGATGGCTTTTCATCCATTGATTCCTTCCATCCATGGAGTCCCCTAGAATTCTTCCAATTTGATGAAGAATTCCTCAATTCTAGTTAGGGTTTCTTCCAATGTTGTGGGTTATGATGATTGTTGATCCAATTGAGAGGATTGTGATTTTTTGTGATATAATTAGTAGAATTTCATGTTTTTAGAGTGAAATTACATGTACCCATGTCTATTCCATGATTCTACCCTAGAATTGATATAATGGGTTGATGCCATGAAGGGTAACTTTGTGGGTTTAGGCTTGTCCTTATCGGAGTGATGAATTATGCTTAGAATTGCTTTAGAATGAAGGTTAGATGATGATCATGATATGTAGTGCTTTCAGAGTAAAGATTATGATATGAATTGTTGGTAATTGATGTTATTGTCGAGGAAGGGATACTTCCCACATCAATTGCTTTATTACGAATGTATGAATGTGAAAGGTTTACTCACATTAATGATTCTAGGTTGAAAGGATTTCTCACCTAAAATAAATCTAGACTAAAAGACTATGTAATTGATGAGGCTAGAGGAGATTACCCTTGACTTCCCTATGAAAGGATATGAGGTGATTCCCATATTCCTTAGAATTGAACAAGAGGTGAGTCCCCACGTTCTTACTATGATGAATGGACATGGAGGCGAGTACCCATGATCCTTATGAAATGATGTGGAGGCAAGTACCCGCATCATGTGATGAGATTGTGGAGGCGATTACTCACAATCTAAAAGTAAGTAAGTCAAGAGGCGAATACCCATTAGCCTTTGTAAACTAGGCAAAGAGGTGAATCCCCATTGTCTTTAAAAGTAAGTGTGAACTATGATGTAAAGAATAAATAGCTTGGATTGTTGCTTGAGATGCCTTCCATGAGGTAAGTTGACTAGAGGCGGATGACCCAAGTCATGACTAAGGATGAGTAAGGTTGCTTGAGAATTATTCCTTTTTTATTATGATATTGATGTATTTGCATGATTATGCTTATGGTTTATGTTGACTAACCATGATGTTTATGTTGTTTATGCTAGCTATCATATTTAGTACTTAATGGTACTAATGCATACTTTGCCTACATTCTTATCAAATGTAGGGTCCAGCGACTTAGATCCCCACACTCGTGGCTAGCTTCATTGTTGATCAAGAAAGTGAAGATTTGGTGAGTCCTCATTGTGTTTGAGGATGTGATCACCCTTTTCTTTTATGTCTTTGCTTTATGTCTTGGACTATTATATGGGCTGTGTCCCAAGACTTTACTCATGGTGTTTAGATAGTTTGAGACTATGGTATTAGACTTCCGCTCATTTTATAAAAGACTTCGATTGTATTGAAATGTTTAAAATTTCCGTACCTTTTTCTATTATCTTATGTTATGATATGCTAAGTTAGCTTGTATGAGGCCTCTCGAGGTCTTGTACGCCTAGTTACATCTAGGGGTACCCCTGGGTTATGACAATGCATGTTCATGAAAAGTTCATTTTGTTGACAAGATTTAGCTTGGAGTGATTCTCAATGTTTATGTGCAAATTGATGAGATTAGCATTTATGTTGGGTTGTTAGTTTCTCTCCTACTCTATTCATGCTAGCTTGAGTCCTACTCAAGGCGAATGTTCTAATGGGGTAGATATTGTAACCCCTTGAAAATTGTAAAGTTGAAAAGGAAAGAAAAATGTAGAATTCTTGAAGTAGTTTTCTATGACACAGTCCTACGGGCCGTAGGAATGGAATCGTATAACCCAGAGTTGAGTTTTGGAAAAATTAGGTTTTTGAAGTTTGACCCACGACTTGACAGGATGAACCATGGGAATTTTGACGGGCCATAGATGGCACTCGTAGGATGGATTCAGCGATTTGGTTTAAGACCTCAGTCCTACGGAATAATTTGATGGATCGTTGTGTGTTCTAAGGGTTGTAGGTTAGTCTCGTAGAACTGATCTTGACTTAGTGAAATTTTGGAGTTGAACTTGTGTTCTATGGACCGTAGAAAATTCATTGGGCCATAGAAAGGTCTCCTAGGAAATGCTTGTATTTTTGGGTTTCTAAAGTTGGTTCAACGGTTGACCAGGACGGGCCATAGGAATTTCTACGAACCGTAGGTCACAACCATAGGGTTGTCCGACAGTTAATTCTAAAGAATATTTAGGTCTTTTCCTATGCATCTAGTACCAATACTATGTCATTTTTACCCTTATTTTAAAAGCTACTACTACCCTTCTACCTCCAATTCTCTCATTCACTCAAACCCCCATATACCATCCACATTCATCCCCCTCAATTCTCTCCCAAGGTGAAGAAGAAGAAGCTAGGGTTTCTAAATCAAGTCTCTTTTTCACCATTACTTTTGGGATTTGATCCTCAAGGTATGTAGAGCTTCATAAATTAGTTCCATTCACCTATTGAGCCCTAAGATTTCTCAATTCTCCAAGTCAAATTTCAACCAAATTGATTAGGTTTTCATTCATTTATTCATGAGTTCCAATTGTGTTAATTAAATTGTGAAATTTTGATCTTATTATGATAGTTTTGATTCAATTAAATGCTTCCCAATTGTTTTTACATGAACACATGTATTGATCATGATTTTTTGACTATGAACCCTAAAAGACATTAATTTATAAAGAAGCTTGAATTTGTGAATGATGTTTTCATCAATTTATGCATGATTTATTAAAAAGGAATGTTTTATGATCTAGGTTACTTAAGATGAGCATCAATGAAATTGTTAAAGGATTTTCTCACATAATTAAGGAATCATGGTTTGGTGAAAGGTTTTCTCACATATGCTTGATTCAAGATTTAATGAGCTACTCTATATGTTTTAAGCTTGGATTAGTGTTTGAATTGTACTTTTCCAAGTACGATGATAAGTTTCTGAAAATGACTATTCCATTTGGATTTAACTTAGCACCGAAAGAAATTTGAGGTGGAGGCTCAAATAGGGTAGTCTCTAGTAGCAACCTCTAGTTCCAAACTACGTGCCTCCGTAGGACTTTCTTGAATGGCTTAGCTAGTTGATCCACATATAGCATATGATATGATACAGAGTTCTACCTTGGCAAGTAGAGTCTCCCTTCTCGATGTAAGAGTTACATCAGATTTCATGTTATAGCTCGCATGGTCTATTATCGGTTAAAGCTAATATCCCACAAAATGAACTAAGTTGTCCTTAAATATTTTATGAAGCTTTTTTTATGATTTTAAGATGCATTGACCATTTTTATGATTTATGATGCTTCTTTAAAGGTTTTACTAAGGTTAGCTTGGTCATGCATATCATGTTTTCGATTATATTCTCTTATGATCATGTGTCGTGTTTTCATGCATATCTATCATACTTAGTATATTCCATGTACTAATACATACTTGTGCCTACATTATTTAATAATGTGGGGTGTGACGCTTCATTTCCCCCCATTTGTGGCTAGTTGATCGCTTTATGGATTTGAAGACTTGGTGAGTCCTCATATTCCGGGGACCATGTCACTTTTTTTGTTTTCATGCGTCTTTACTTTTAAATGTTGTATGTAGTTTGTGGGTTACGTCTCGGCCACTTCTTTTTATGTAATAAATGGCTTGTCAAGACTATGATAGATTTTCGCTTTTATGTTAAACGCTTTCATTATATGAGGTTTTCTACTATTTCTTTACATGTTGTGCATATGTATTTCAAGTGGCTTGTGTAGGGCCTCTTGGTGTCTTATACGCCATGTCACGTCTTGGGTATACTTTGGGTCATGACAGTTCTCATCTATTTTTCCCCATTGACAAAACTAAGACAAAAGAAAGTCAAATTTTAGTGGTCTGAGAGTTGTGAGAAGAGCTTTCAAACCTAAATTCTCAATTGACTTCGACTCCAGTGTTAACTTTACCCGAGGGTACAAATGGTTTTGTGGTTTATTACGATGACTATAGAGTTGGTCTTGGTAGTGTTTTGATGCAGAATGGCAAGGTCATTGCTTACACTTCTAGACAACTTAAGGTTCATAGAAGAACTATCCCACTCATGACCTGGAGTTAGCAGTAGTGGTGTTCGCTTTAAAAAATTGGTGTAATTACATAGATAGTGTATGTATTTATGTCTTCAGTATCACAAGAGTCAATAGTATGTTTTCAGTCAGAAGGAGTTAAATCTTTATCAGAGAAGGTGGCTTGAGCTCCTCAAGGATTATGATATAAGTGTGCCCTACCACTCAGGTAAGACAAATGTTATTGCTGACGCTCTTAGCAGGTGGTCTATGGGAAGTGTGGCTCATATAGATGAAGGTAAGAAGGAACTTGTGAAGGAAGTACATAGACTCGTACGATGGGGTGTTTTCTCACAGATTTTGATAAGTGTGGTGTGGTAGTTCAAAATGGTCCTGAGTATTCTTTGGTAATTGAGGTGAAAGAGGAGAAAGATAGTGATACCATATATCTCCATTTGAAAGATGCAGTTCGCAAAATAGAAAGTAGAAATCTTCTCGATTGAGGAAACTGAATTTTTTTTATATCAAGGAAGGTTATGTGATCCTAATATAGTTGAGTTGAAAGATCAAATTTTGACAGAGGCTCACAGTTCCAGATACTCCACTCACCCAAGTTCCACTAAAATGTACTGTGACATGAGAGAAGTATTTGATGGAATGATATGACAAAGGATATTGTTGATTTTGTAGTGAAGTGTTTCAGTTATACCAAGTAAAGATTGAACATCAGAGGTCTAGTAGTAAGGCTTGAGATATAAACATTACTATGTGGAAATAGGAGATGATTAATATTGATTTTATAACAGGTCACCTCGTACCCATATTGTAACACCCCGCATCTTAGACAGACCAGATTGCAGGTTTGAGAAGCTACAGGTGACACCTACGGGCACCACTTACGGACCGTAGGGTGACCCACGGTCCGTCCTTGTGGTCCGTGGTTCACCACCTGGAGCCCCTCCCAGAAAAGCCCAAAAAAATTATTCTAACTCCAGACCTACGCCAGGACCTACAGACCACGGTCCGTGGTCCAGGGCCGTAGATCGGACCCCAGATTGCCAAGGTATGACCCACGGTCCATGGTCTAGGTCTGTGGATCGTGGCCTTCAGGTCCAAGCCCCAGACGCCAGTCGACGGACAACTAGCACAGACCGTCGGTCCAGCCATGGTCCATTGGTTTGGTCCGTCGATTGGTCCGACAGTAGTTAATTCATGGGTCTTTTGGACTTTTCCTTATGCGTTGGACCCCTAAACTACGTCGTTTAACCCCTAAACTATGTAGTTTAGGTCAGTTTAAGCCTAGTAACTTAATTAGAACTTATCCTAGTCAATTCATTCTCTAAAATTTAGCAAACTCAGAGGAAAAAGGGAGAAAGAGGCGACCCAAACTTTTCCAAGAACGCAGCGAGTTTTCTTCAGTTCCAGCCCCGAAATCGAAAGATTTCTCCGTGGAATTCATCACCAGGTATGTGGGATTTCACTAGTGGGTTTATTTCGCCTATTAGGTCCCTAGAATTCAGTCAGAATTTTGATTCCCTTGATATTATCTAGACCTAGGGTTTCTTGAATGTTAGAAATTATTGGGTTTTAGTTGTTAGAATGATCCAAATCAGATTATCATGTTGTTGCTCAGCTTCTTGCATGAAATTCAGAACCCTAGCTATGTAGTTCCTTTAGTTCATGAATTACACATGCTTGGCCAGCTATTTCAGTTATATACATGCTTCATTTTACGAATGTCATATTATCAATTATAATTATTGCATTCTCAGAGTTTGCATGTCAGAACATCTAGTTATCCATGTTTTATAGAATTCAGTCATAATGTGTTAACTTCATAATCAATTGGGAGTAGCTTAATACCGAGTGGACTAGGGTTCCAGCGTACCCTCATAGTCCCAGAACTACGTGCCCCGTAGGTTGTAAGTCCCCTCTGTGTGCATCATTTTAGTGATCACGCCAGTCATGCCTTTATACCTCTAGCAGGGTATATTGGGTCCTCTCGATGGGGCGTATACATCGCACTCCACATTTAGCTCATGTGTTTTTATGTCGGTTATTAGTAGCTCCCACTGTACAGTCAGAGTATAGTGCATTGACCAGGTTATTAGTTACAGTTCAGTATTCAGACTCAGCATATTATGTACTTTGTTATTGCATTCAGTTAGCTCAGTATTCAGTATATCTCAGTATTTACATTCAGTTCAGATTATATCATTGCTCTAATTGCTTTGTTAAGTTATGATTATTGTTCAGCTTTACTCTATCCTGCATTCTCAGTACCTTTCAAGTACTGACGCATATTCTATGCTATATCTTCTCGTGATGTAGGTTCGGATTCTCAGCTTCCAGATCACGCAGAGATCGGTTCCCAATCTTCAGGTCAACAGTATTAGTGGTGAGTCCTCATTCTCCGAGGACGACATACATGGTTCCTTTGCTTTTAGTCTTAGTTTCAATTTTTGCTAGATTTAGCTGGGGCATGTCCCAGCAATTCTAGTCAGTTAGAGGCTTTATTTCAGACATAGTTAGAATCAGCTTTAGTATTTGAGTTTGACTTTTTAGTTGTTGTTAAACTCTCCGCATTTATATATTCAGATGTAGTATGGGTATTCCCCATCATTTCAAATTTATCTTATGATTAGCTTCCGTACAGTGTTTATTGATTCAGTTCTCTTTAAGTATGCTTATGTTATGCCAGCAGGGTTAGCTTGGGGTCACTCGTAATCCTAGGTCCCGTGTCCGCTTCTAAGGGGTAGCTCGGGGCGTGACAAACTTGGTATCAGAGCCTTAGGTTTAAGTGTCCTAGGATGTCTGAAAAGCCGCACAAAGTAGAGTCGTTTTCATGGGTGTGAAGTGCACCACATCTAATGAGGGGGAAGCTACGAAGTGTATTAGGAAAGCCTCACTTTATTGATATTCTTATCGTGCGTTGGTATGATCTCTCTCTAACTCAACGTTATGCATTTCAGATCATCCCTCCTCGTCGAGCTAACGCAAGGAATGCTAACGCAGCTCCTCCTGTCCCAGATCAGGAAGTTTCAAATGCAGAGTTTCAGAACGCTATCCAACTTTTGGCTTAGAGTGTGACTAACCAGAAAAACCAGCAGGTTCCAGCTCCTGCAAATGCTAATGTTGGGTCAGTTGCACCTAGAGTTTGTGATTTTGTTAGGATGAATCTGCCTGAGTTCTTAAGATCGCAGATTGGTGAGGATCCCCAAAACTTCATAGATGAGGTCAAGAAGATCTTTGGAGTGATGCAAGTGACAGGTAATGATAGGGTAGAGTTGGCATCCTCTCAGCTTAAGGATGTAGCTCATATCTGGTATACTCAATGGAAAGAGAACACGGGTACAGATGCAACTCCTATCACTTGGGAATGCTTTAGTGAGACTTTTCTAGACAGGTTCTTCCCAAGAGAGTTGAGGGAGGCAAGAGCTCAGGAGTTCATGAATTTGAGACAAGGTAACATGACAGTCCAAGACTACGGGCTCAAGTTCACCCAACTCTCCATGTATGCTCCTCACATGGTTGCCGATTCCAGGGCTCAAATGAATAAGTTTCGGTATGGAGTGTCAGACTTAGTGAAAACAGAGTGCAAAAATGCTATGTTGCTGGACAATATGAACATCTATAGGCTTATGACCCATGCTCAGCAGGTTGAGGGGGATAAGCTTAATGAAATAGCTAAGGACACCAAGAAAGCTAGAACAGGTAACTATGAGTACTCTTAACAGAAATCGGGTGGTGGAAATCTCTCTCAGTTTCAGCAGAAATCTTCAGCTCCGGCATCTTCATCAGCTAGTGTTCCATCCTCTAGGTTTCGACAGGATCAGAAAGGTAGGGCATCAGGCTCTAAGTCTCATGGGAGTATTTCAGGTACCAGAACCTACCCAACTTGTCCTAAGTGTGGTAAGAACCATCCGGGTGAGTGTCTTGCAGGAAAGGAAGGATGTTTTGGGTGTGGTCAGTCTGGTCACAGGTTGTGAGATTGTCCTTCTAATCAGGGTCAAGGAGGTAATAATGGTAGAGCTCAGTCCACAACTTCAGCAGCACCAGCAGGTCTCCCGACTCAACAGGGTAACTCATCTGGTACAGGTGGCAGTCTGCGCCAAAACAAGTTGTATGGTCTTCAGGCTCGCCAGGATCAGGAAGATTCTCCTGATGTGGTCACTGGTACATTACGAGATTTTAACTTAGATGTTTATTCTTTGTTAGATCCAGGGGCTACTCTTTCCTTTGTAACTCCTTATATAGCAGTCAAATTCGATGTTAGTCCAGAAACTCTATCAGAACCCTTCTCAGTCTCTACTCCAGTTGGTGACCCAGTTATAGCTAGACGGGTATACAAAAATTGCCCTGTCACAGTCTCTCAGAAAGTCACCTCAGCCGATTGGTTATATTCCTGTTATGCCTTAGTCGATTATAGAACTAAGATTGTTCGTTTTCAGTTTCCAGACGAACTAATCTTAGAATGGAAGGGCAGTAGCTTAGAGCCTATGGGTTGATTCATTTCTTACCTTAAGGCCAGAAAGATGATCTCTAAGGGTTATCTATATCATCTAGTTCAAGTTAAAGATTCAAGCTCCAAAACCCCAACTCTTGAGTCAGTTCCAGTAGTTAATGAGTTCCCAGAAGTGTTTCCAGAAGATCTTCCCGGAGTTCCTCCCGAAAGGGAAATCGACTTTGGAATTGATCTCCTTCCAGATACCCAGCCTATTTTTATTCCTCCTTACAGAATGGCTCCAGCTGAGCTTAAGGTATTGAAAGAGAAGTTGAAAGACCTTCTAGATAAGGGCTTCATCAGACCTAGTATTTCACCATGGGGTGCCTCGGTGTTGTTTGTGAAAAAGAAAGATGGTTCTCTCAGGATGTGCATTGACTATCGGCAGTTGAACAAAGTTACAATCAAGAATAAGTATCCCATCCCCAGGATTGATGACTTGTTTGACCAACTTCAGGGTGCTAGTCATTTTTCGAAGATAGACCTCAGATTCGGTTATTATCAGCTCAGAGTCAGAGATAGTGACATTCCAAAAACAGCCTTCAGAACTCGGTATGGTCATTATGAATTTGTAGTTATTTCATTTCGACTAACCAATGCTCCTGTAGCTTTCATGGATTTGATGAACACGGTGTTCAAGCAGTATTTGGACTTGTTCGTTATCATCTTTATTGATGATATCCTCATTTACTCTAGGAATAAGGAAGAACATGCGACTTATTTGAGAGTTGTTCTGCAAACTCTCAAAGATCGCCAGTTGTTTGCTAAGTTTAGCAAATGTGAGTTTTGGTTACAATCAGTTGCTTTCCTCAGGCATATAGTATCTAGCAAAGGGATCCGAGTGTATTCTTAGAAATTAGAAGCGGTGAAACAATGTCCCAGACCTACCTCTCCTACAGATATCAGAAGTTTCTTGGGTCTAGCAGGTTATTACAGAAGGTTCGTGGAAGGATTTTCATCCATAGCCTCTCCATTGACTAAGTTGACTCAGAAAAAGGTTAAGTTTCAGTGGTCAGATGATTGTGAGAAAAGCTTCGCAGAACTGAAAACTAGGTTGACTACAGCTCCGGTTTTGACTCTACTAGAGGGTTCAGACGGTTATGTTATCTATTGTGATGCGTCCAGAGT